>CADDIJ020002838.1:0-15101 GCA_902809745.2 Tetradesmus lagerheimii
CACACAGCAAACCACAACAAGGCGGGAAAGGCAGCAAGCCCCTTCCCTGGCTGAGTTGCGTGGCAAGATGGAGCGAACACTTGCACAGCTTAGGATAGACTATTATGACTTGCTGAGAGGAGAGCCCAGCAACTCAGCCAGGCTATTCAAAGTGTATCAACGGCATCCCAACAACAAGCACTTGAAAGCATGCCTGCAAGCTCTAAACAGTTTCAACAACGGGGGCACTGATGTACCAGATCTTGAAACCCTTGAAGCTCGGCTAACACCCTTGCTCACCTAGTGCAGTGGTGACTTTGGCATGAGAGAGACCAGGGAAAAGAGCCTCATGGCTGCAAGCAGCGGGGCAGCTGGCGGTGAACTTCTTGCCCCAGTTGTGTGTTGGCTGGCAGTGCAGCAGCAAGTTCAGACCAGGAGTCACGCTGAGTTTGTAAGCCTTCTTCGACCAGTGGCCTGTGAGTAGCTGCTGCTGCTGGGCTGCTGGGCCTGCTGACAAACACTCTGCTGCCACACGAACCTGCACAATTTGTGCAGATTCCTGCTGCAGCAGCACACCTGCTGCTGACATAAGCTGCACAATGCTGTAGTGTGTGAAGTACTGCTCCCCAACCAGCGCCCTGCCTGCTTGCAGCTGCACTGCTTTGCCACCCCAGTTATCAGAAAACAGCGCCAGCATGCCAGCACCACGAGGGAGGACATATGGCTGAGGTCCTTGTGCCAATTCTGCAGCCATATCAGCAGCTGCAGCTGCCTGCTGAAGTGATGCTGTCACCGTGGCATATGCTGCAGTCCCCATGTGTGTGCTGCTGTCCAAGCCGCCTGCGGCACCAACTGCTACCAGCTCTACTGGCTCTGCTTCTAACTCGGCAGCTGGCTGCTCACCGCCCACAGGTGTTTCTGCTGCCTGCTGCAGTGGCAAAGGGATGCTAGCGCTCAGCCTGGCTGTTGTGGCTGCATTCACCCCTAGCGCCTGCAACTGCTGAGCATGCTGAAGCGCTGACTGGGCTGCCGCTGCTGCAGCCTGTGCCGCCCTGCTGGCTGTGGCCTCATCACCGCGTGCATTGGCAGCAGCTACCGCAGCAGCGCTCTGCAGTGCTGACAAAACTGCGTGAGCTGCTGCACCCACGCTAGCCTGTGCTCGTGCCTCAGGCGCTGCGAGTGACTGTTTGATGGCATCTACATCACAGCACAGCATGTCGACTGTATTCTGTAGCAGATACAGTTTGCTGGGAGGTGCTGATGCCCCAAACAGGTTAGTGTTTGCAGCTGAGATCTTGGCTAGGATGACATTGCTGTATGCTGTTGCTCCTGCTGGGCTCATGCGCAGCCACTGCAGGTCAGGTCCAGCCTGAAATGCGGGCGTGGCATACTGGTGCAGCAAGGGTCCTGCCACTGCCTGAAGCATGCCTGCTAGGCTGCCCCGCTTCTCAACTAGGGCGATAAGGTGATCCCAGATGGTGGATGTGCTAGCATTGGCTGTATAGCAATGTGTCAGCTCCAATGCGTGCTGCAGAGATGCTTTCTGGGGCTCTGACAGGTCTTTGCACACAGCCCGATTTGCATTGACTGGTGTCCTGCATGCAGCAGCGGCATGTTTCGGAGATTGTCAGTTGTTATGAGCAAGCAAGAATGAGCCATGAGCCATCAGACGTCAATGGTTACCCTTGACACCTAGTGCTGCTGCTAGCACTGGAGCTCTGCAGCAGCTGATTGGGTTGCAGGTTATGAGATGAGGAAACAGTTACACCAGCAACTGTGATGCCAAGTATGATCCTCACACCCCACATAACTTGGGTCAGCACACAAAGCTGCACATATCACACACTACACAGAGCCCTCCGTCCAGCATGCTGCTGCTGGCCTGGGCTAATTCCTTGGAGCAACACACACATACCAGCCAAGCATTGACTGGCGGAACTGGACTATCTGCAGTGCCCTGCTGCCATCACGTAGGTAGTCCAGGCGGTTGCCGAAGGCGCTGGTGTAGTTGTTCACGTATGTTCTGTAGGATGTGGAATCCTTGCTGCGTCCAGCTCGCTGCAGGTACCAGTTCCAAACATCTCCTGGCAAGTTTGTGTCATTTGCTGTCCCAAGCTGCTGCATCATCAGGGACACCTCACCAGCCAGCGTGCTCCGCATGCTGTAGAAGCTTGGGGCATTGTGCGTTGCACCAGCTGCTGCTGCGGAGGGTGCGGTTGCCGTGCCTGAGGCATCAAAACCCAGCGGGGAAGAGGGGGGGGAGTGACACAGTAGGTGGTGTAAGCTCACTTACATGTTACCCAGTGTTGAATTGCACACAGGCAAGAATGCAGTCAGCAAGGCATAGCAGCCTGGTGTATTGAAGCCCAGCGGATTGCACCATCAACTTGCACTCATACCATGAATTGTGTGTGGCAGCTGATGAAAATGCAGGAAAGGCACCTTTTGGAAAAAGGCTACTGGCACATTAAAACACAGCAGAGCCTCCAAAAGACCAGCAAGGCCCAGCAGGAGACCTTGAAGCCCAGCAGATGGGCCCAGTGCCAAACCTTTGCAACAGCAGGTAACCCCACCACCCACCTGCAGCTCATATCTTGTCCCAGCCGCTGCTCAGGAAGCTGGCGCTGCTGATGGCAGAGTTGACCAGCTTGGCCATGGCTGTGTCAGTCGGTGCAGCAGCTGTGTCATCATCAAAAGCAGGCAAATGCTTCAGGTCTCCATAGGGCCACACATAGCCCCTCACGTTGTTCAGTGTCTGCCGTGGTGGCTGGCCTTTCTTGATCTGCACAATGGGCCGGCTTGGGCTCGTTGGCTGGAAGAAGGTCAGCACTGCCATTGCAAGGTTCACGGTTGCTCCCAGACAGAGACCCGACATGCAGCGCGGGAGAAAGGGGACGTAGTCAGGGTCCCCATAGGCATACTCATTCTGCAGTTCAACATCAGCACATCAGAGCAGAGATAGCAGCAGCACACTGTCAGTGCACAGGTGCTGAAGCTATAGGGTGACCCACTCTCTGGTTGAAACCATTGGCACACAGCCAACAGTAGGTTACGTGGGTGCAGGTGGAGCAGAAATGGCATGAAATGAAGCAAGTCACTTGATAATATACGCATGACATTGGTGCACCTGAGCTGAATGACAGATGCGGGGACTGAAGGCTGGGGACGGAACCCCAGTCCCCGGCCCCATCAACAATGCTAGCTGGCATTCTGATGACTGGCTGTGGTATGTAGCAGAACCCAGAGTACAAGTTCAACTATATCCCTGCAGATATTGGCTGTGTGTGCTGCTTCCAGCCAAAGAGGAGTGACATGGCTCACCTTGCAGCCCCAGTTGACCATGTAGAACCCGGTGCCCTGTGCCTCCTGAAAGTGCTGCAGCAGACCAGCCATGCCAATCCCCCAGACAGGGGGAATGCTCTCCTCAGAGACACCCTCGACGCCTGTAAGTGACCAGCGCCAACGAATGCCTTCTGCCTGCCTCCGGCTGGTGTACATGTGCCAGGAGCTGGCCAGCATGCCAGAGGCAGCCTGTACGCAGCGCATAGGTGCTGAGCCGTTGGCGTAGCGGCCTCCAGATGTCAGGCTGGATGGGTGATACCAGTTGGCCTTGCCAGCTGTCTTGTTGGCAAGCATGATGTCACTGCAAAGCAACCAGTAACAGCAGCACGCCGCAGGGGCATGTTTGTCAGCATGCAGATGTGAAAATGGAAAGTAACTAGGCTTTGGTAAAACAGGATGACAGCAAGTCTGCTTAGGGCACCCTATGTTTTAAAAGCAATTTCATGAGTATGCTGAACAGCCTCCTTGAATCTTTGAATCTTCTTGAATCTTTGCCATTTTGTAGAGATAGCTACAAATCAAAAGGAAACTCGGTCTCAAATGACCTCTTTGAATCCTTGAATCTTTGAATCTTAGGATTTAAGTTGTTGTATGGGGAATCGAAAAAAGTTTTTTGTTTTCTTTTCTGCAACCCCACATGGCAGCTCTTCCTGACCAGGATTCAAAGATTCAAGCAGTGTTTTAAAGCGAATTCATGAGCATGCTGGGCAGCCTCTTGAATCTTTGAATCTTTGCCAAAGATTCAAGGATTAAAAGCAAACCCGGCCTAACCAATAGGTTGGTGCTGGAACCTGAACTTTGGAGTATGAAGATTGAGCAGGCTAGCTGGCCAGGTGGACATGAAGCTTTAGATAAATGTTGCGCAAGTGATCAGCAGCCCTGTCAAAAGCTTGTGGCCTAAAGCATAAACCCAGCCCTGACCGTTAGCAACTCACTTGACCTCCACCAGTGATGTCAGCAGCTCGCTTTGCCAGTATTGCAGCACCAGCAAATTGGTCTTGAACCTTGTGGGCATTGCACGGAAGTCAGGCTTTGCAGCTGAATGAGCCACTTTGGCCTCTTTTGTAGATGGCTTGCCACCCTGGATCAACAGAACACTTGATTTCAGCCAGTTGAACTGCTAAGCACAGCGTAGACTGAGCATCATTTGCAAGCGGCACTCAAGCATGATCAAGTTGCTGGTCTCAACCTGCTGCCTGGAGAATTTTCAGAGTAGCACTGCACTCGGCACACTGTCACAGCAGTGGCTTGTGCATTCAAGTACAGTCACATGCCACCCCTGTCTAACTAGACAGTCACGTGCCACCCCTGTCTAACTAGACAGTCACCTGCCACCCCTATCTAACAGACACAAACAGAAATTTTCAATCAGGAAGTGGCCAGTTCAACACGTACACAGCCCAGTTAGATCAGATATGGCAGCTCTTGTGGCAACACTGCCCCCTTCCCAACCATTTCTGCAGCGAAACAGCCACTGCAGCAGGGTACTTGCCTTAGCATCCCACCAAGCCTCCATGAGGCGCACCACGGTGCGTGATGTGCCAGGAAACAGCAGGTCCACCTCCATCTCCCCCAGGCTCCTGTCTGCCTGCCTGTGGTGTGCCTCATGCTGACAGCAAGCCCCACGCTGTCAGCTGGAAAGCATAGGTAGCGGCCAGATTGCAGAGGGACACTGTACTCATACACCAACTGTGCAAGCAGGAAGGAAACAGGTGCAGGCAGCCCGTAGTGTAGATGTCAGCAACCAATTGATCTTTCATACAACACAGCTGTATGCTGCAAGCAAAAGGGTTTGGGGTGATTATTGCAGTTTGACAGAATGCTTTGCCAGTGGTAGCAAAGACTCTGCTTCTTACAATGTCTGGCTGCATTCCATTGGTGTTCAATCAGTTTTTGCTGGTGCCCGGTTGCTGCTTCTAATTTTACCTGGTATTTGACTGTAGCTTCCTCCAGATCCAGGCTCATTCCAGCTGCAAATGACTGCTTGGTACAGATCTCCCAAGCAGCAGCACCTTCCCTTCACAGTAACTGCCACAAGTCACAGGAGGCATGCTCCGAACGGCGCTGCAATCTGTTGAACGCATCCAAGCCCTTGGGATCCAGAATCTCACTGATGGCCTTTGCTGCGCCTGTGACAGGCTGCACCTGCTTGCCACAGAGGGGTGCTAAAGCGAGGAAGGCTGTGCTGACTTTGCTTGCAGATGCAGCAACATCGAGACGGTCCGTTGCATCCCCAATGTACGCTGCCCACACTGTAGGCAGCAGCAAATAAGGCAAAATGTGGTGGGCGGAGCAGCATGTGGTGTGAAGTGTGCTGACATGCTACTACTGGCAGGAGCATGCTTGCTGTTGCCTGCATTTTGCTGTTAAACCACAGTGTGCAGAAACGAGACACACCTTGCTGTCCAGGAAGGTTACTGCACTTGAGCAGCGCCATGCTGCTGCTGGGGCGGCTTTGAAATGGCTGCCTAGAAGGCTGATGAGTGCTGTCAACGCTGTGAAAGGATTACTTAAAGTTTCTGAATGCTATTGCAACGCTTTAAATCATGTGAATGGGCAGCACACGTGACTTGGCTGCTTTGTGGGAGTGTGGCACTGCACGGCCGATCTGATTGCAAATGAAAACAAACAGCGTTTGCAGCGTTAATTCAGCCGATTGCCATAAGCATAGAGCGACATTTACAAAAGGTCACACATTCTGGCACGTGCCTTGGACTCCGAAAACCTCGAACCCTCCAAGTTGTACAGGGCGATACCTGTGCCGGGACAATACAGTGCGGGTGCTAAGTGCCAGCGAGCGCTACAAGTTCCTCGGGATCAAAAACTGGCAGCAGATCATCATCATCATGTTACCCATTAAGCCACAAACTGGCAGCAGATGACTCGGCACGTCCGCAAAGTGAGTACAGCAAACGCTGTGCGCCAGCTGTTGCAGGCAGGCGATGGCAATGCATTTGCAGGGCGGAACCACGATCTAAGGGTATGGCAGGCAGCCGGAGAGAACCAGCACGACATGGCAGACGCCTTGGGTCAGCTGCTGTGCTTTTTTTACAGAAACAAAGACGCAGTAAAGGATGGTAGGGTGGTGGAAGCAGAGCTCACCAACAAGCTGGTTGTCCCTGAGTCAGCAACAAGCAGTGCACAGCAGCAGCAACAGCAACAGCAGCAACAGCCAGCAGCCCCGGGACACAAACATGGCGGCGGCAGCAGCGGCGGTGCAGGGCCTTCCCACAAGAAGGCGAAGCCCGGCAACACAGCCCGGCATATCCAAGCCAAGGCACTGCTGCAGAGGATACTCACGCAGCTGCAGGCAGAACACCCAGAGCTGCTGCCACGCGCGCCAGGCTCAGCGCAGCAGCAGAGCAGCAATGTAGAGAAGCTGTACAAACCTAAACCCTGCGTCCATTTGGTACCAAGGCGTTTGTGCTCATTCCAAAGGAGAAGCGCAGCAGCAAGCTGTCGAGCGTCAGCACAACTGGCACACTTGTGGGTTATGCACCAGGACTGAATGGCTACAGGGTTCTGGTAAACCAAAACAAGGTGGTGAGCAGCAGGGATGTGGTCTTTAGTCCACCTGCACAGGCTGGAAGCAGTACACCATTGCAAGCAACTACAGCAAGTGATGACACTGGTGAAGAAGGCAGTCCACCTCCCCTTGACCAGGCCAGCGATGATGAGGAAGATGATGGTGATGATGGTGGCAACAGTGACAACGATGGTGGTGATGATGATGAGCCACCTGCACCAGTCCTGCGGCGCGGCACAAGGACAACAGCTGGCAAGCCACCAGGCCGTTATGCTGGCAGTACAGCACCAACATCACAGAATGCAGCACTTGCAGGAGGCAGCAGCGGCACCAACGTTGTTGCTATGATGGCTGCAATCAAGGAACCCTTGACGTACGAGGAGGCACTGGCATCAGAGCATGCAGAACAATGGCAGCAGGCTATGGATGACGAGATTGCGTCACTGGCAGCCAACCAGACATGGTCACTTGAAGAGACTCCACCAGGTGTCAATCCCATCCCAGTGAAGTGGGTCTTCAAAATCAAGCGTGACAGCTCTGGCAACATCGAGCGATTCAAGGCGAGGCTGGTTGCGAAAGGGTTTCGACAGCGAGAAGGCATTGATTACGAGGAGGTGTTCGCACCAGTGAGCAAGTTCTCTACATTCAGGGTGTTGATGGCAGGTGTAGCAGCAGAAGACATGGAATTACAACACATTGACATCAAGACAGCCTTCCTCTATGGCGAGCTGCAGGAGAATGTCTACATACAACAACCCAAGGGTTATGCAGAGGGCAGCTCAAACATGGCCTGTCACCTACGCAAGGCTATATACGGTCTAAAGCAAGCTCCAAGGGTCTGGCATGAGAGACTTCACCGTGAGCTAGAGCTGTATGGCTTCAAGGCGTCAACAGCAGATCCCAGCCTTTACGTCTGCCATGACAAGGAGTCAACCACCTACCTGCTCATCTACGTTGATGACATTCTGATTGCCAGCAAGTCAACAGCTGCAGTCAACAATGTCAAGAAATGTCTAATGAGCAGCTTTGAGGCAAGGGACCTTGGAGACGCACAGCATTACCTTGGCATCAAGATTACAAGAGACCGTGGGAGTGGTACACTGTGGCTGTCCCAAGAGCTGATGGCAACAGAACTGGTTGCCAAGTATGGCCTGGAGGATGGCAAGACAAAAGCAGTACCACTGAGCCCAGCTATAAAGCTGACCAACGATGAAGGTGAAACTCTGGACAAGGAGAGGTACCCATACAGTCAGCTGGTAGGAAGCCTGATGTACCTGTCAGTGAGCACAAGGCCGGACATCGCATACACAGTGGGAGCACTGGCGCGCTACATGAGCTGTCCAACAACTGTACACTGGATAGCAGCAAAGGGAGTGCTGCGCTACCTGGCAGGAACCACAAACTATCGTTTGAAGTTTGGGGGCAGCAGCATGGAGCTAGTTGGTTGCTGTGATGCCGACTATGCTGGAGATCTGGACACCAGGCGCTCTACTACTGGTTATGTGTTCATCATGAACGGAGCAGCAATCTCTTGGCAGAGCAAGCGGCAGCCAACTGTGGCAGCATCTACGACAGAAGCAGAGTACATGGCTGCAGCAGCAGCAGTGAAGGAGGGCTTATGGCTAAGGAAGCTCTTGGCTGACTTTGGTATCAGCATTACCACAGTTAGCATACTGGCAGACAACCAGTCAGCGATCAAATTGCTGCGCAACCCGATTTCATCTCTACGCAGCAAGCACATTGATGTTGTGCATCACTTTGCACGTGAGAGGGTGATGCGGCGAGAAGTGGCGTTTGTGTGTACCGCCACAGACAAGATGATTGCTGATGTTATGACGAAGGCCCTGCCCAGGGTTCAGCATATGTACTGCTGCAGTGGCATGGGCGTTGTTTAGGCACATTGTACTATGCTGCATATTATCTGGACTGCGTGGGAGTGTTGAGATACAGCTGGTTTAGCAGCTAGTTCAGTCCAGCTCAATGATGCAGCATGATGGTTACTGCTCAACAAACAGTCACCTGTTACTCTGTATGCACTATCTGTATGTGCATCAACCAGAGTACTCCACACTGTTCTGGATATGTGTGGAGGTGTGTAGAGTGTACTAGAATGCACACTACTAGACAGCACTAGTAAGTGCTGGACTGATCAGGATTGTTCTGGAACCTTCTGCAGGTTTCCAGTACTGTACTGCTTAGGGTATTTAATGGACCACTTCTGGTGGACATTTGTAACAGAGTTTGATCAAAGCTATCATTCACAAGCACTCAGTGCACTACATTCTAATACTACGAGACTCATTCGTGTTACAGTGGTTGCAATTAGTCCTAAAGATACTCCTCACCCTCTGCTACAGCCTGTGGAAGGGCACTATCTGAGTGCATTGTGCAGATAGTGGCACTTTCTGCATTGCGCAGCCAGGCTATGGCATGGCAGCGACTGAAAGTGGATGTGACAGCTGACAGCTGCTCCCGCCCTGGAAGGCAGAGTCAAGCTTTGCACTTGGGCGACTTGGGAGTGGATCATACCGATGGTTAACCAATCGATTACCTTTTGTTTGACCTCTTGGTCTGTTTTGGTGACCGAAAGGGGCATGTATGTGTTGTCAGAAACTTGCTCCAGCAGTGCAAAATCTGCCTGTGAGTGCTAAGCAGATGGGTCTGTCACTGCTAATCTCCAATGAAAAAGTTAGATATTACCTAAAAACTTCTATTGGAGCTTGATTGAAGCCCTGTACTCATCCACAGCTATACCACTGCCCAGCGGTTGTATGAGCCAGCAGAACTGCCAAGGCAATATGATTAGTTGCTCCAAATTCGACAAAGTTGTACTCGCTGCTGTACATGATGGCTACGTACCCTGATGGGGCCGGCCGCCAGAGCCGCCACAACAGCCAATTTCCAACATCGGGATAATGAAATCATTTCATGCAGTCACTGTGACATGCAGTCACTGGGTAACATGATGATGATGATGATGATGATGCAGTCACTGTGACATGCCGACTCGTTGCTGACAAGCCTGCCACCAGCGGCACACCGTGTGCACACTGCGACCACGTTGCCAATCAAGGCATGATGCTGGCACACTGCTACACGGTAGCAGTGAGCCACTGCTACACTGCTACCACTGCTGCACTGCTACCACTTCATCATTGCATCCATGCGCCCCTCTCATGCCTGCCACACCACTCGCTGCTCAGCAGCCCTACACCCGGGCTCATCCCGCACCCGCGCTGCAGCTGCCGCCTCCCAGTGCCTCGCAAACCCAGGTTCACCAACCCCCTTGCAACCCACAACCTCCAACCACACACTCCCATATGCCAACACGGTGTTGAACTTGCTGCTGTAAATAATAGCTACGTAGCTGTAACACAGCTGGCCGCCAGAGCCGCCACAACCGTCCATGGCAACATCCAGAATGATGAAATGCATGCTGACTCAACTTTTCAACAGGCATGCCACCAGCGGCACACACTGCTGCCTCGTTGCTGATCGAGGCATGACCTGGCACACTGCGCAACACTGCTACGCTGCCACCACTTATCGCTGCACCATTGCGTCCGACATGCGTGGCACGCGCCTCTCTCAAGCCTGCCACACCACTCGCTGCACAGCAACCCTGCAGCCTGGCTCCTCGCGCACCCGCGCTTGCAACATCCGGGATGATGATATGCACAGTCAACTTGACACATATCACAAGCCTGCCACCAGTGGCACACACTGCTACCACGTTGACAATAGGCATGCATATGGTGCTGGCAGACTGCTACCACGTTGCTGCACTGATACCACTTCACCAATGCGCCCATGCTTTCCCCTCAAGCCTGCCACACCACTCGCTGCACAGCAACCCTGCACCCTGGCTCATCCCGCACCCGCGGTGCCGCTGCCGACTTCCAGTGCCTTGCAAGTTGCAAACAGGCTCAGCAACCCCCTTGCAACCATGCATTCCCCTCAAGCCTGCCACACCACTCAATGCACAGCAGCCCTGCACCCTGGCTCATCCCGCACACGCGCTGCAGCTGCAGCTGCGGCCTCCCAGCGTCTTGCAAGTTGCAAACAGGCTCAGCAACCCCGCTTGCATCCATATGCTCCCCTCAAGCCTGCCGCACCACTCGCTGCACAGCAGCCCTGCAGCCTGGCTCTCCCCGCTGCAGCTGCCGCCTCCCAATGCCTTGCAATTCGCAAACAGGTTCAGCAACCCCTTGCATCCATGCATCCCCTTTCAAGCCTGCCACACCACTCGCTGCACAGCAGCCCTGCACCCTGGCTCATGCCGCACCCGCACAGCAGCTGCTGCCTCCCAGCGCCTCGCAAACCCAGGATCAGCAACCCCCTTGCACCCGACAACCTCCAACACCGCAAGCTGCGGCAACAGCTCAACTAGACTCAGCAGCGCACTATCACCTTGTATGTTGTCACACGCCACCAGCTGCAGCTGCTGCAGCTGCTGCAGCCTGGTCAAACTTGTTGTTATGACGTCATTTGTCATCCCTCTGCATCGCTCAATCTTCAGCTGCCGCAGGTGGCTCAACCGCCTGCTGCTGCTGTTGGCGTTACCTGCTGCATCCAGCTGCATTCGAAACCCTCCTCCTAGCTGCTGCAACAAAACGCCCAAGTGGTCTGCAGGAAGACCAACATCTACAAGGTCAAGCTGCTGCAGCTGCTGCAGCCATATTGCCAACACGCTGCAACCGCCTGCTGTCATGCTGCTACAGCCTGATATCTGTAGCACCTTCAGCTGCTGTCCCCTATCGGCTAGTATTGTAGCTATCCCGTCCCCAAGAGGTCCCAGGCCATCAAGACATAGCTGCTGCAGCTGTGGACAGCTTTCCAACAGGTTTGCTAAGTTTGACATTGAGCATCCACCAGTGATGCTTACATGAGCCAGGGGCGGCCAGCCACTGCTGCTTGCACTGCCTGTACCAGCTGCTCCAAAACGCTGCTGTAGCACATCCAGCTGCTGCTGTTGCTGCTGCTGCCACTGCTGCTGCCTGGTGCTCTCGCACAGCAGCAACGCCTGCTGCATCACACTGCTCAACCCTACACGACGCTGCTGTAGCACGTCTAGCTCCCGCTGTTGCTGCTGCTTCCTGGTGCTCTCGCGCAGCAGCAACGCCTGCTGCAACTCATGAATGTTAACAGGCTCCACAAAACTTGCAGGCATACGAGCTGCTGCTGACTCTGGCATGCCCCGTAAATCAAACTCTGCATGAAGCTGAGTCAGCTGTGGGCAACCGCCGCCCAGTAGCAGCATATCTGCTGGTCCCAGCTGCAGCCCTGTGTGTGCTAGGTGCAGCACCGACAGACGCGGCAGCTGCGCTAAGTGTGACACACAGGCAGGAGTGAGGTGCCTGCAAGAGAGCGACAACGGCAGCAGCAACCACGTCATTTTTAGCATGATCTGGTAGCAGCCTGAGCAACGGCTTTCAGTCCAACTGCACAGGGCAACCAGAGTTGCCTAGTGCATATACACAAGCACCGTCACCAGTCATGGAGAGTTCAATCCTGTGTGCTTGCAACGTGACACAACACAGCAGTGCCTGTACATAAGGCCAATGTTGCTCCCTCGCTGCAATGCAGGCCTGTGTATGTAAGGCTGGTCAGTGCAGTGAGCGCTGCCAGTTCAACTCCCGACCGCGAAATGTGATCCTGCACACGCCCACTGCTGAGTGAAAGGTTGTATTCTACGTGATTGCAAACATGATGCAGTCGATGCAGCACTTTGTGGCTCAATGCTGTGTCTCACCTGCTGCAATGCAGGTCCACGTGAGTGAGGCCGGTCAGGGCTGTCAGAGCTGCCAATTTACAAAACCGAACACAACATAGCAATGCACACGCACTGCTGTGTCTCATAAGTCCCAGAATTGCTCACCTGCTGCAAACCTGCTGCAATGCAGGTCCACGTGGGTGAGGCTGGTCAGTGCAGCAAGCGCAGCCAGTTCAACTCCCAACATTAACCGCAATATGGCGATCCTACACACGCCCACTGCTGCGCCTCACCTGCTGCAATGCAGGTCCACGTGTGTGAGGCTGGTCAGTGCCGTCAGTGCTGCAATGTCGGTGTCACACACATCTGCAAACATCAGCTGCAGCTCCTGGAGACCACATCCCTGCACAGCAGCAGCAGCAGCAGCAATGGCAACACAGTCATCAACAACAGCCACAGCAATCATCCGTCATTAGTATGCGATGTGACAGCCCACGTTCCTGCACAGCAGCAGCACCGTCACACAATCCTCGACAAGTTTCGCGCATGTAGTGGTGCACCGCGGCATTGCTGCAGCACACCAGGCTCTGCTTCTGTACCCTACATGCGACACAGCAACTAAAGTTGTATGCACGAGCCACTACCCAACTTCCATGTCAGCCAGGAGGTATACAGCTCCAAGCAGCCTCGCACCTTCAGCAGCTGGAAAGCCGACCCCCATCCCCTGGCTGGGCTGATAGCAGCCAGATGCAGCACTGCCAGCTGCCGCAGCCCCGCCAGTGGCGCCACCCAACAACATGCGAAATACGTGCCTTAGAAAAGTGCTCTGCTGAAAGAGAAACACGTTACGCTACCTGGCAAAGCATGCCAGACACAGTGCGCCAGCAACCAAACACGCAAAGCAGCAACTCTCACCTTGAGCAGCTGAAAAGCCGAGCCCCAACCCCTTGCTGGGCTGATAGCAGCCAGATGCAGCACAGCCAGCTGCTTCAACCCCGCCAGTGGCGCCACCCAACAACATGCGTAATATGTGCCTTGGGTGCAAGGTGATCTGCTGAACACCACGTTCGCTACCTGCCAGACACCTGCCAGACACAGTGCGTCAGCACCAGAACAAGCGATACATCTCGTGATCAAGCCGCTTCTCACCTTGAGCAGCTGAAAAGCAGAACCCCAGCCTCTTGCAGGACTAATAGCAGCCAAATGCAGCACCGCTAGCTGCTTCAGTCCTGCCAGCGGTGCCAAGGCTCCCAGCAATGGAGGCGTCACTGTCAGCGCTAGCTGACTCAACCGCTGCAGCTGTGCAAGTGGTGCTGTGGCGATGGCAGTGGTTGCTGTCAGGCGCAAGTTGCGTAGGCTGCTGATCCTGCCCACTACTTCGACTAGGGAGTCTGGAAGGCGACCGGCTCGCAGCTCTAGCCTTGTAAACTGCTGCTGCTGCTGCTGCTGCTGCAGAGGTGTGGCCCCACATCCTTCCTCAAGCTGCCTCTGCTGTGCTGTCGAAGTTGCTGCAGGCTGTGCACTGCCGCTGCCACTGCTGCTGCGGCGCTTGCCAGTTGCTGCTGCTGCTGCTGTTCCTGCCACTGCTGCCAGTGCTGATGTGATGTCAAGGCCTGGGGTTCTGCGGTCTGCTGGGCCCTCGTAGCTCAAGCTGCACAGCTGGGGCAGCTGCATGGAGCAGCAGCAAACAGCTAACAACAGATCAACAAGCAGTCAAACCTAGAGGCACGTACTGTTCCGACTGCTTCAAGTTGTGCACCAGCGAGCACCGCCAGCGTATTGAGCCAGCATGGGCCCTCATAGCTCAAGCTGCACAACTGAGGCAGCTGCATGAGAGAGAAAGACACCCGCAAGCAGACCGCATTCAAACAGCCAAATTCAAACGGCCACAAGGCACATATCAATGCAGGCTCTGTGCCAGGCAACCACACACGAACGCAGGGTCATCACAGCAGGCTACCATATCACACAGCTGACGTACATGCTGCAGCAGGCCAGGCAGCTGCTGCTCCAGCGCTTGGCTGGCAGCAGCAGCTGCAGTTGAGAGTGCATACACATGTGATTTCTGCATTTGAGCAGCCAAAAAACACACATAACATGGCATGTGCCAGGTAACCGCACAAAAACTATGCACATCAGGATTTTACACGCGGGCCATCGACACAGTAAGCTGATTGCAACAGCAGGCTGTTACACAGCTGACCCACCTGCAGGGTAAGCTAGCGCATGTCACATTGATACAGGGAAAGACACGCAATTGTCATACCTGCTGCAGCAGGCCTGGCAGCTGCTGCTCCAGGGCTAGGCTGGCAGCAGCAGCTGCTGCAGCAGCTCCTGCCTTGTTGATAATGTCAATGTGGCTCAGAACAGGGAACCTGCGGGGCACCTGCAGAGCACAATAATAATCAATCCTTGTAAGCCATACCTTTCGGCATCGGCAACCGCGCCTCACCCACTGGGGAGGCGGAAAGCAGACTGATTATTCTCTCTATTTTCGGTGTAAGGTAGACCACCCAGACCCTTACACCCCTTCCTAGGCAG
>CADDIJ020002838.1:15201-73297 GCA_902809745.2 Tetradesmus lagerheimii
TGTATATAGCCAGCAATCGACGGAGTCCTGCAGAGAGTCGCGAGGACATTAGCAGCATCCTTCCTTCGGCTTTCGCCGACTGTATCCCTGAGTCCAGAGACATACTGCTTAGGCTCAGAATCGAACCTGCAACCTTTCGGCCACTGTTCGTCCGTCATCACCACTGCGCCACGTGTTTAACGTCCCGCCGGACACAATGAAGTAATGCAGTTGGTTCAAGATCAGCAGGCTATATGCCATCATCAGATTACGCAAAAAAAGTACCCGCTGACAGGAGCCACGGTGCTGCATGCAGTCAACTGCACAATTTTTTTATGGCAGCAAGCAACATTGCACTGTGCGGTATGAAGCGAATGTCTAGTTGCCAGATCTCAACCTTGCGACTGTACAGCAGTGAACCAGTACATACCTGCTGTGCTGCTGCCAGTGTCATGTCACACGAAGCGTCCAGCACGCAGGTGTGGGTGGCTGCATTCACCAGCTGCCTGCACAGCCTGCACAAGCAGACAGGCATTAGATATTTGATACTTGAGATCTAAGACCTTAACCTGACACATCAACGCAAAGCATCCAGCACGCAGGTGTGGGTGGCAGCATTGACCAGCTGCCTGCACAGCAGACACAGCCCGCCAGATTGCACCAGTCAGAGAGACCACAAGGACGAAGGGTCCGCACGGCAACAAAAGCATACGCAGCACCGGCAGAGCAGGCATGGTAATCAGCACTGTCCTGCAAATGGCAGAGCTGGCAAGTTGTCATGACCGGCAATGCTAAGCTGCTGCTTCCAACTGCGTTTGCGTCATCGTCTGGCTTGAGCTCAAACAACCCAATGTCTGCAGTTGACATACCTGCTGGCCTGCCTCATGCAGCACTTGTCGTCCAGTGACAAGAATTGCGCAACGCCTCGTGCAAACAGGTCGTGTGGCAGATGCAGCATCAGCTGCGCTGTGGCATCATCACCACCCCCATCGCCGTTGCCTGCGCTGCTCTCACTGCTGACCAGGAGGCAGCTGCTGCTTGGTGTGCTGCTGCAGCTGGTGCTGTTGATGATGGCGTCCGGTGTAACAGCAGGGTCTAGCAAAGCAGTGGCCATGCTGCAGGTGCCTGTAGGGTTTGTAGCAAGGTGGTTGGGGCTACACGCTTGCTGCTGGTCTGCAGTGAGAGCGGTTTCTTATGGTAGAGAGGGTTCACTGCCACTTGATGTTGCAGTTCCTGTGGTGGCAACGGAAGGGATGGGGCGCTGAATTCAACAACAGCAACCAGGAGTTTCATACACACATGCCAACATGGGGCACACGCTGGTCACATGCCAATATATGGTGCTATCCAACACACATGTAATGACCTGATCACGACTCTAAATTGACGTTGATTGAACGTTGCGCAGGCAGCGCAGGCTATGCTGCAGGCGCGTCCACACAGGCAATGCAGCTGCACCAACAGCCACACAGCGCACCTCAACAGCAGAAAGCAACCAGTGCAGGTCGCTGTTGCAGCATGCAGGGTGCCTGAACCGTGTCAGAACCAGTGAAACGAACGTCTAAAAGGCTGGATCACAAGACAAGATGGCTGCTACGCTGGTGTATAGACAACCCTTCGGCAAGTGTCGGAGCACAACGCTTTACAACCAGTGGGTCCTGCAGAAAGAGAGGCAACGTTTCAAGCTTCAATCATCCTTTCTCATGGCGGTGGCACGGACTCATCAGCATTCTGGCAGGTGCTTGTACGCCACGTCTGTCAATTTGTCATGACTATCAAGTGTGACACCACGAAACAAACAACAGAAGACTGCAAGCTTCGTGTTGTCTCCGTTGTTTGTGCATGCGTGGATGCGTCCGCTTGCTGGTTGCACAAGTTGCTCTGCACACCTGTTCGCCCACCAGTCAATCTAGCCAGACAGTTTGCTGCATCGAGATCGCAACAATAGTAAAACAATGGATTACTCTGCAGGCGCATCATCTGCAGGTGGCAAGCCGGACGAGGGTCGCGTCATGGAAGAGGTGTGTGCAGTGTCACTCCTGTTGGCAGCTTCAGCAGCACTCCACCTGCAGTACCTTTGAGATGCTTGAGCCAGTCGGATGCAGATGCGAAAGAACTCAAGTCTGTTACGTGCACCTGCAGGTGCAAGCAACACTCCGCATGCAGTACATTCAGGAGTTCTATCAGGTGAGCAGCAGTTGCCGCCGCTGCTACGGCTACTACTGCTGCGTATGTTGTGACATGCCCAGCCTCTAGCAAGCAGAGCTCAGCCGTATCAGGGAGAAACCATAACTACCTACAGTAACAGATGTGCAGCACTGCATACACTACAGCTTTGGGCGCTTTGCGGCAGTGCTGCCTCCGCGCTTGCTGTGCAGATACAAAGCCTGGATCGAAGTAACGACTCAGCTGACACCATCTCACGCCTTAGTAACTGCCTGTGACATCACAGCGCATGACGTGTTCCCTGCTGCTGCTGCTGCTGCTGCAGACTGTGCGCGACCACTGCTTCAAGCTTTGCATCAGCAGCCCTGGCAGCAGCCTCAGCAGCAGCGAGCAGAAGTGCCTAGGGCGCTGCATGGATCGATACCAGGACGTAAGTTACTGATGTCACAACAATGCTGTGATTGAAATGGAATTGCTTCCACATATTATAGCAGGGACTGCAGCACCCCGCAGCAACCAAACAATGCATGCAACGGTGGTACAGTAGTACTGCAGTACAGCAGTGTATGGTGTGTGCAGCAGCTGCATCCAGGGTACCCCCTCCCTGTGCTAACAAGCGTGCAGCATACGTGGTGCGATAAGCTGCTGCAATGTAATGCGTGCTGATCCGTGCTGCTGTTGTGCTTCTGCGTTGCTGATGCAGGCGACTGGTGTAGTGACCAAGGCAGTGCTAGGCATGCAGAATATGCAGTAACAGCAGCAGCAAGCAGCAGCAGCAGCAAGATTATCTGGACAGGATCTGCAGGAGCTCTGGCTGGCAGGATATCCACGCGAGCAGCAGGCTCGGCAAGGTGACCTGCAGCAGCAAGCAGCTCTAGCTGGCGCTATGTTTGTTGTTAGAGATGCTTGCGCGAGCCTGTCGGGATCAAATTTGATCAGAGGCATGCTGCTTGGATCAAATGTCAAGCGCATGCAAAACTGCACCGCTCGTGGTGTTGGTTAAAGATCTTGGCACGGCACATGTAGAGACGGTGTCAGCAGCTGTTGTCACGTGCAGTTGAGACAAGCTCGCGGCAGCAGCAAAGCCTGCGGCAATGTTGACCGCTATAGTGTGTTGGCATGTTATGGCAGTTGAATGAGGCCTTGAGCTGTGTACAGACACGCTCTCTCTGCCGCAGGTTGTGTGCAGCAAGTGCAAAGCAGCAGCACTCTAGCAGGAAAGCAAGCAGAAGCAGAAGTGTGTGTGCTTCTCTGCTATGGCTTGTGTATGATGCTGCACACTGCGCAGCCATGATGGCTCAAGCAGGTGTGTCATGGGTGATGTTCAGGGTTCTGTATGTTCGCAGGGCCATATTCTCCAGTAGACTTCAAAGTTCCTTTGTAGCGCATGCCTCACACGCTCTGGTGTGGGGCTGGTGTTGTTGTCCAGAACACTCAGATGATTTGGTTGGATGCGGGGTCGATGGCATCGATGCTGTCGCTTGATTAGAGTCACCTATGTAACATGTGGAGTCTGATACCTGCTGTTTGCTGTCACACAGTGACGTCAGTGAAGTTGTCACCCATGAGCTACACAATCGCTGTCAAGTAGTAGACACTAGAGTGCCCAGAGCTCTGCTCTGGCCTCAACAGGCAAGGCCCAAGATACAGTGTAGGTGGTTACAACAGTAACACGTGGTATGTGCGGTGGGCAAATAGAGCTAGCAATCGAGGCCTTCCCCAATCTCATCAGGATGACAAGAGCGGGTGGCCACGCTGTCAACAACATTCACCCTGATAGACAAGCAGCACGTAGATACAAAACCAGCCACAAAGAAGATCTACGACTTTTTATACGCCGCCCCACATGAGCCTGCACAGTCACCCAAGCTGCTAGTGACTGGGCTGGGCAGGGCACATGGTGTCATCAGGGTTGGCCATCAAACGGTGTGGGCCGGCCGTCGTCTTCTTGTACGGCCTGCCATCCAAGTGTCAAGGCGCGCATGGGCGCGACCTGGCCGTGGTGCTTCCGCCGGGTCGATTCCCCCGGGTCGATTCCGCCGGGTCGATTCCGCCGGGTCGGCGCTTGAAACATAGTCAGCGTTGTAGGTCGGCAGCAGCCGCAAGCAGCAAACCCTGCAGGGGAGGCAAGTGACAAGACAGCGACAACAACAACAACAACAACAACAACAACAACAACAACACAACAGCAACAACAACAACAACAACAACAACAACAACAACAGCAACAACAAACAGCAACAACAGCAACAACAACAACAACAACAACAACAACAACAACAACAACAACAACAAAGCAACAAGCAACAACAACAGCAACAGCAACAACAGCAACAACAACAACAACAACAACAACAAACAACAACAACAACAACAACAGCAACACAACACGACAACAACAGCAATCCCCTTGCCCAACAACCCACCACCTTGTACCGCACAACAGCAACCGCCACCGACCACCACATCAGGGCACTATGTCACGAACATCCCCGCTGCACACATGCGACGTGAACTGCCTCACTGCTTAAGGAGGACACAACAAGGGAAGGGGTTGATCTGATACCATGCAACAACATTGTTGAATAAAGCAATAGCGTAACATGCATGACAATACTATGCAGCAGCATTGTTATATGGAGCAATAGTGTAACATGCATGAGAATACTATGCAGCAGCATTTGCAAATGGAGCCATAGTGTACCAGAACAAAGGGGTTACCTAAGGAAGGAATTGCCGAGTGGGGTGCGCTGGAGGCTTCAGGAATTGCCTGAAGCACAGCACATCTACGGGTGTACACGCTCAAATGATAAACAACAGAACTAGCAACAAGCAACGCATGACACCTGCTGCTGTCCTCACCTGACCACCTACCTTCTCCTGCGCTGAAACACGTGTTTTGAAAGAAGCAAGGCAGCACACCCAGTAGGCCCAGAACAAAGGGGCTACCTACAAGAAATTGCCGAGTGGGGTGCGCTGGAGGCTTCAGGAATTGCCTGAAGCACAGCACATCTACGGGTGTACACGCTCAAATGATAAACAACAGAACTAGCAACAAGCAACGCATGACACCTGCTGCTGTCCTCACCTGACCACCTACCTTCTCCTGCGCTGAAACACGTGTTTTGAAAGAAGCAAGGCAGCACACCCAGTAGGCCCAGAACAAAGGGGCTACCTACAAGAAATTGCCGAGTGGGGTGCGCTGGAGGCTTCAGGAATTGCCTGAAGCACAGCACATCTACGGGTGTACACGCTCAAATGATAAACAACAGAACTAGCAACAAGCAACGCATGACACCTGCTGCTCTCCTCACCTGACCACCTGGCTGGGCGGCCCCAACAGACACCTCCAGAATATGGAGAGTAGTACACTCGAGGCGCGCGGAATCGCCGCAAACACAGTGCAGCCATGGGTATAGGCAAAACAAGAGCACAAACTCTACAAGCAGCACTACTGCAGAAGCTCACCAGCTGCTGCACCACTCGCCCGCGGCTCCAGCACACCCTCAAACCGCTGCAAATACAATTGGTAACTTTTCCCTGCTGCTTACCTTCTCGCGCCTGTGCTCCAGCTGCGAAGGGGCTGCGCCACAGCTGCTGCTCGGGACTGGCTTCTTCTGGCGGGAACGCCGTGGCGTCTCCAGCCTCGACACTGGGCTTGCAGCTTGACAGGATGCACATGAAGCTGAGGAAGTGCCGCATGGGAGTGTAGGGGAGGGCAGCAGGCTACTTTCGGGCTTGCGGATACGGAGCATTGTTGAGGTGGCTTGACTTGTCAGGAGGGTCAAAGGCTTTTGAAGGTATAAATACAGTCATGTAAAAGCAACCGCATGCGCTGGAAGTGCTTCCTCAGTACGTGCACTCGGGTTTTTGAGTCACTGTAGCTGTCTCTTCTCACGAGGTTCATGTCTGCAGGGATAACAGCTGTTGTCATCAGGTTGTCATCAAGTTGTCATCGTAAGAACGACTATAAACAATTGGTATAAAGTCTTAATACTTTCTTGGTTGTGTTTTCATTATGCTGTAGAGACGCGGCACCGGAAGAGACGCAGCACCTGAAGGCCTGGGCGCCAAAGCAGTGCGAGCACCGCGCGGTGACACGATCCGGCCATCCACCTCTCCCACAACGCTATATCGTTAACTTAACCGTCACTTTTTGCTTCAATGAGAGCCTTATGGTTGCAACCAAGCAGATTGAGATATTCGCAGGTACAACAGGATCCGCAAAATCTCTATAGGTGCACTTGCACGCTACTAGCGTTGTTGGGCTACCAGGAGGTCACACAATAGTATACACCAGCATTACGTTAAGCGCTGCTTGCACCGCTGAGCTGCAGCAAGCACGGGGGATGCTTTGCACCAGTGCGCTGCTGCACATTCCAGATGTAACAGCAGCTGCGCCACGTGATGAACACCATGCGAAACACCCGGCTCTGTATGCAAGCAGACACACACTCTTTTGAAAAACAACTGTGCAGCAACAGTCAAATGGACATCAACGGACATGCTAGGAACTGCAAGTACAGACACTGCTGCAGGCAGCATGCACAAGGCTGTGCCCACAACGCAGTGTCAAAGGAGCTTGAGTGTAATGCCAGTCACGGGACACACTGTCACTCTGCAGCCAGATTCATGGCATACCTTGGCTATACTGCCGTAAGCATGTGTGCTAGGAACTCTTTGTGACATGCCGCTGTCCTAGGCTATACACGCGCAAACAACACTGCCATGCTGAGCATGCACAGATCCAGATCAATCAGTTGCAAGCGTGCTGTGCACCATGCTGTGTTTGTGGTTGGCCTTGGCGATTATCGCCATGGAATGATCTCATAAGCGTTGACCCAGCACCAATGTGAAAACTTTGTAGCACTTTAGCAGGAAAAGACATGCAGCGACACCCTGCCCCTGCATGCAAGGCTGCTCACAATGTGTCACATGTAGTGGCTCTGCCACCTCAATGAATGCACTGAATGCAGGGCATGCGCAGGGCAAGCGCCCCTTTTGAAAATCTCAGCTTGAGACGTTCTGATGATGCGGGTGCCACCTCAGGCCTAGTAGGCTACAGCACTGCTCAATGCTGGTAACAGACCGATGGCCATGGCAGCGATTGCTACAGCCCACTTGGACAACGATTATGATTCAGCGTGCGCTGGCACCACAGCTGCACACCACCAACAGATATATGCTCTCAATGCACTGAATGCAGGGCATGCGCCCCTCTTTGAATCCGATTGAGTGAGTCACCGACGCAAGTGCTGCAGCACCGCTCAACTCTGGAAACAGACAGATCACTGGACGGCCATTGCTACAGCGCATGCAACCTCTATAGGTTGTTAGATCTGGCAGGCACTGCAACGCCTGGCCTGATTACACCGGCTGCTTGGCCCATGATGCAGCTGCTGCAGAGCTGCCTGCACTGGACCCAGAGCTGGCTGACTGCAGGTGAGCAGCTGCCTGCAGGCAGCAGCAGCAGCAGCAAGCAGCTCGTGTGGGTTCAAGCTTGCGTCATCACTCAGCATGGTGGTATCAATGACAGTTTGCACTACATGGCAGCAGAGCCATGTCTACATACAGACTGCCCGCCACAACATCAAGTTCTCGCTCCTGGGCAGAATCCACAGTCTATACAGAGGCAATTGCCACTGGCAAGATGGCCTGGCAGGCCAGCTTGCAAGCTATTGCTGTCCAGGCCCTGAAGAATGCTCTGAAGACGGCACTGCAAGGTGACATTGGTGAGTGTGGTGGAGTGCTGTTCTACAGTGACAACATGTGTGCAGTCAGTGCAGGCTGCGGTACTAAAAATAGGTTGCTGCCAACGTGTGCGCCACAAAAGCAGACAAGCAAACGACTTGCCGCAGATGGCAATCTCGGACGCACCTCCAGTAGGCGCCGCTTGTTGCGGCATTTCCAGATGGTGTAGGTGATGGACGCAATGGCGCCGACGCCGCCCAGCACTGACGAGACGATGCCCGCAAGCGCACCAGCGCTCAAGCCGGTCTGGGCAGTGCCGGATCCCCCAGGGGCTGCTGTTGGTGTTGGGGCAAGGGAAGGTTGCGCGGTTGGTGGTGACGTGGCACTGCCAGCGGCTGGCTGCGTTGGTGGTGCTGGTGTCATGGTGGAAGCGGGTGGTGTTGAGTATGCTGGCGAAGGCCCAAGCGCAGCATTGAGCGGTGCGTATTGGGATCCATCTGCATCTGCAGAGGGTGGCGGTCTGCTGCTGCTGCTGCTGCTGCCTGCAACAGGCTCATTGCACAGGTCTGTTGAGCAGCACATCAGGCTAGTGAAGGTATCTAATGCCGTCTGCAGCTCTTGACACTCTCTTGATGAAGTCCATCCGTATATCCACCTGCTGAGGGCGCTGTTCAATATCTCTGTTGATGTGCAGCTTGCCAGCAGCTGTTGCATTGCTTTGTAGTTGGCGCCTGCTGCCATGGCGTCGCATCTGAGGCGCATGCGCGCACAGCGGCCAGGGAAACCATCATAGTGTGTAGTGGGAAACTGCATTATGGCTGTGAATGTGGAGCCAGCCTGTGCTCCGTCCCAACAGGACATTGTTTCTTGAGCTTGGCATGTAATGCGGCCCATGCATGCGAGCACGACCGCAGCAGCGAGCAACATGAGTTCAAATCGTCTTCAGGATTGCCGTAGGCGATTCATGTCAGTGACTTGCGCTTCAACGCTCACAATCTCGCTTCACAACGGCAGCAGCTGCAGCTGCAGGGCTTCAGTGCTGCTGCTCCTGCTGCTGCTGCTTTTGCTGCCTGATTGCTAAGAAGATACAGCTTATATCCAGCTTTGAAGATAAGACATCATGCTAGCTCGTAACAACTTGACAATACAGCTGCCTCGAGATTCGCGCCACCTCGTGAGAACAAACCGTCTCGCAGCCTGATCAGGGATCCGTGCTCTCTTTTTGTTTTACACTTAACTTTGCTCGGTGATTCAAGTAAAACAGGGCACGCACGTCCCTCCAACGTCTCAATGCAGGTGCTGCATGTCGTGCCGTACGTACAGAACTGCTGCTGCTCAACTGTGGACACACCAATGCCGATTGTCAATGGCTCTAGTAGAGCCCACTTGGCAATGACTATGCTTCGTCAAAACCCTCTCAGTGTCAACGCAGGTTATGTGTGTAGCTGCAGTGCAGCACCACCCATAGCTGCTACGCCCCACCATGGTTGGCCAACTGACTGCATGCATGCGCATGTCTGACAACTCGCCCGGTGAGTGCATCCACATCAAGGGAAGCAAAAAAATCCCAACTGAAGCTGTCGCCTGATATACAGATGCTAGAAACCCAAGCAAATGCATTGCTGCGTACCTTGCTGCCAGCAAGCCTGGTGACCACGCGACCCCTGTACACCCCCGTCCCAGTTTCAACACCAACTGATGTGCGTGCCACAGCACTGCTCACTGAGGAAACAGATCTATCAGCATTGCTACAGCACTGCTCATGCAGGGAACAGATCTATCTGCGCTGCAGCTTCCACAGCACTGCTCACGCAGGAAACAGATCTATCAGCATTGCTACAGCACTGCTCATGCAGGGAACAGATCTATCTGCGCTGCAGCTTCCACAGCACTGCTCACGCAGGAAACAGATCTATCAGCATTGCTACAGCACTGCTCATGCAGGGAACAGATCTATCTGCGCTGCAGCTTCCACAGCACTGCTCACGCAGGAAACAGATCTATCAGCATTGCTACAGCACTGCTCATGCAGGGAACAGATCTATCTGCGCTGCAGCTTCCACAGCACTGCTCACGCAGGAAACAGATCTATCAGCATTGCTACAGCACTGCTCATGCAGGGAACAGATCTATCTGCGCTGCAACTTCCACAGCACTGCTCACGCAGGAAACGAATCTATCAGCACTGCTACAGCACTGCTCAGGTAGGAAACAGATCTGTGAGCACTGCTTAGCACTGCACAGTCAGAAAACAGATCTATCAGCACTGATACAGCACTGCACAGTCAGGAAACAGATCTGATCTGATGATCAGCACCGCCGCAGCATAGGAAACAGATATCTGGTCCATCCCTGGGCCATTGCTGAAGCTTACGTTGCCTCTGGCAGGCACTGCTGTGTTGTGTCTGGTTATACCGGCTGCTTGGCCCATGTCGCAGCTGCAGAAGGGCTCCCTGCACTGGATCCAGAGCTGTCTGACTGCAGGTGAGCAGCTGCCTGCAGGCAGCAGCAGCAGCAGCAAGCAGCACAGGTAGGTTCAAAATTGCATCATCAGCCACAGCTATAGCTTGTTCGTATCACTGACAGCCTGCACTACATGACAGGGGCATCTGCAGCAGAGCCGCCTACATGCAGAAACAGCATGTTGGCTGCCTGCCGCAGCACAAGCCCTCGCTACTGAGCAGCACCCATGGAAACAACTGCCAAGCCCGTTTGCTTTTCAGGCCTTGACACTGCTGACTTTCAAGGCGGCACTGCAGTGTGGCAGTGGTGGGCGTGAAGTGCTCGTGCATACTGCATGTGTGCATTCAGTGCAGCCTGCACTGCGCACAGGCTGCGATAGCCACTGCCAGTGTGTGTGCCCAGAAAAACAGACAAAGGAACATCTTGCCAAATTGGCAACCTTTGACGCACCTCCAGCGCTGCGAGTAGGCGCCGCTTGTTGCGGCATTTCCAGATGGTGTAGGTGATGGACGCAATCGCGCCACGCCGCCTAACACTGATGAGATGATGCCCGCGAGTGCACCAGTGCTCAGGCTGGTCTGGGCAGCACCGGATCCCCCTGAGGCCGCTGGTGGTGGTGCAAGGGAAGGTTCAACCGTCGCAGGGGGTGATGTGGGGGTTGGCTGCGTTGGTGGTTCTGGTGTCTTGGTGGAAGCGGGTGGTGCTGAGTATGCTGGCGCAGCATCAGGCGGTGCGTACTGGGACACATCTGCATCTGTATATGCATCTGCAGAGGAGGGCGTGCTGCTGGTGGTGGTGCTGCTGCTGCTGCCAGCTGGCGGGCTGCTGCTGCTGCTGCCAACTGGCGGCAATGTAATAGGCTCATTGCACATGTTTTTTGAGCAGCACAGCAGGCCAATATAGAATTCTGGTGCCTTCTGCATCTCTTCGCAGACTCTTGATGAAGTCCATCCATATTTCCAGCTGCTGATGTCCTTGTTCACGAGCTGTTCTGAAGTGCAGTGTACCTGCAGGAGCTGTTCATGTTGCACCACTTCAAAGCTGGCGCTGTCTGCCATGTCGTTGTCGCATCTGAAGCGATAGCGCACACAGCGGCCAGGATAACCATCAGCGTGTGTAGGGAGAAAGCGGTCCACGCCTGTCGACGTGGACGTGGTGCCACCGGTGAAGTGCCAACAGGACATTCTCAACAGCTGTTGAGCTTGGCATGTTCTGCAGCCCATGCATACAAGCACGAGCGCAGCAACTAGTAACATGAACTCAGAGCTTTTCAGGGATGGCCTTAGACGACCCATTTCAGCGGATTGCGCCCCAACTTTCACAATATCGTCCCGCTGCGGCAGCAGCAGCTGCTGCAGGACTTCACTGCTGCTGATCGTGCTGCTGCTCTTGCTGCTGCTTGATGAAGAACTAGACTCATCTTTCATCAGAATTTGCCAATCAGGCGTCATGCTAGCCCATAACAACTTGACATCGAGCTGCATCGAGATTCGCGCCACCTCGTGACATCAAACCGTCTCGCAGCTAAATTGACAAGAATTGCCAACACCACGTATAATTCATTCGCTTTGATTCCTACGTAAGTAACCAATGTCAAAAGCAACAGCCGAAGTCTGGAAGGAGGGCAAGTGTTCGCCTTGGACACTGATCACACTGTCTTGAAACACTGCCGTCCCTCCCAGGTGGACAAACTTCGTGTACCACTGCGTCTGCGTACGAATGTCGTTTGAAATAACCTCCTTGTGGCGAGTCAGACAGCGAACCACACAGCTAAGTACATAGCATCCGCAGCCTGCAGGTGGCTTCAGCAGCACTGCTGTACAATTGTACTTGCAAGTACTGCACTAGTGCAGCCCTCAGCAGGAGCAGCAGCTCTGACAGCATGATGCTGCAGCCCTGCTCAGTACCGCCAGGTGGAAGGGCCACTGCACAGGCATGCCAGCGTCAAACCGAATTGGCCATGCAGTGCGCTGCACTTCACTGCCAGTGCAGTGCAGTGAATCATTGCACGCAGAATCCTTGCACACATCTGGTCAGTCGGCAAAGTAACGTTATGATCTGGTGCCGAGGCTGGTGTTGAAGAAATCATGATACTAGCCTGGCAGAGTCGGACGACATCCACAGATGAACATCATGTTGCAGATGATCATCTGCATCATGATCTGCGCAAACGTGCACGCTGGTGGCTGGTTGCTGCCTGGATGCCCCCTTACTAAATGCTTGTTTGTTAACAGCATGTGGCTGTATGCTCTTCAGGACCAGACTACTCCCACCCAAGGGGCTAAGCCATGTGCTGCGGCAGCAAGAGCAGGCACAGTCCATGGTTACTCAACGGCCATTGCTGCCTGCTGATGGCCAAGTTCGTAAAAGCAATCCGTCATTTTGCTTGAAAGACTGCACCCAAGGAGCAAGCAGTCGTCATTGACTGCAGGTGTTGCTGTTAGTGTCACTAGGTGCATGTTTAGGGCTTTGCTTGAAGAACTGCCTGCTTTCGGAGCGCATAGACAATATCAACGGCGTCTCAGTGGCAAGTACTTTCTCGTAGTGCTGCTGAGTACGAAACATGGAGCTGCCGCCGGAAAAGCAGGAGGCCGTGAACAGCAAAATTGCAAACGCTCTTGCCAACCGAGTGGATCGCATCCTGCTCGTCCTAGAGTGCTGCGCTGACAACAAAAACTACTTGGCATGCTTACGCACTTGTGATATCTTAGGCGTGCAGAATGTATGGATTATCGAGGCCCCCCTGCCAGTCAGAGGTGGCAGCAAGCAGCAGCAGCAGCAGGGGCAGCAGCAGGAGCAGCAGCAACAAGGCACACAGCAGGACCATCAGCAGCAGCAACAGCAAGAGCAAGGCATCGACGAATCAGCAGTCAACGGCAGCAGCAGTCAAAGCTCTCAGCAGAAAGGTCCTGACAAGAGGTTGGCAGTAGAGCAGGTGGGCGGCTGCATCTGCACGTCAGCAGTGTTTGCTGCTGGCACAAACGCATGTGTGTACAGCATCTCGCAGCGACCAAAAACATAGGCTGTATCCTGCACCAGCTGCTTGTAGTTTGCTGGTTGTACAGGGCAAGAAGAAGCGGCACATGTAACATGACATCAGCACTGCTGCCATCAGTTTGAAAGCAGTCACCTTGTAATGGCATGGTGCACAAGGCACAGTATGAGCATAGTCTCACATTCGTGAAGAGGCGTGCTTTCTGTTTATGCAGGGTAAGAAGAAGGGTCGCATAGCACGTGCTTCCACTCAGTGGTTGGATGTGCGCGTGTTCACCAGCACAGCAGATGCTCTAAGGGAGCTCAAGGCTGCGGGTTGGACGATTTGGGCCACAGACCTGAACCCTGGGGCTGTGTCACTACTAGAACCTAGCTTGCAGGTGGGTAGGGCACAAGTTTGATGGTGTTGTGGTCGAATGTGTTCATGTCCGACACAGCAGCTGAGGCAGCATACTCATCAAAGATGGCTGCTTCACTGCTGCTTGTACGTTTTGATGTCATTACAGCTCGTTGCAACATACACACTCAATGACTCGCTCCTTTGCGCTGCATTGGCCCTGCTGCAGATGCCGCAGCAGCTGGCGATAGTCATCACAGGTAGCTGCTTCACTGCTGCTTGCACATGCTGATTTCACCACAACCCGTCACAGCATATACACCCACATACTCGTTCCTTTGCGCTGCTTTGCCCCTGCAGATGCCGCAGCAGCTGGCAATAGTCATGGGCAGCGAAGCAGCAGGAGTTCGCCAGGAGATGCGGGAAGCAGCCGACAGGTGAGCGCCACTGCTTATAATTATCATCATCACTGTTCGTTATTGTTACTATGACATCATCACTCTCAACGATGTTAACAATATTATCATGCTGACAGGTGAGCCACACAGCTAGCTTGGCGCCGTGAGTTTGACTGCATCAATGCTTGGCAACAGTCATGGCTGGGGTGTCCGCAGCACTGTGCGAGACTGACCCCTCAGCACTTTTGCGGGAGCCGTAGCAGCACCTGCAGGTGGTCAGCAACGGATGGCAACTACCCTGTTGAATACTGCCTTCCGTCATTTAGGTTGGAATGCTGCGTCATGTCAACCACAGCCCTGGCTGACATGTGCATTCTCACCTTGCCTGGAAAGCTTGAACGTCTCCACCTGAACCTCAACTTCTCAAAACCCCGGTTCTACTACAACTCCTCAAAACCCTAATATTCCCGCAGGTGTGTCTACCTTCCAATGTATGGCTTCACTGAGAGCCTCAACGTGTCAGTTGCCACAGCGTTGGTGCTGCAGACCCTCATTGCCAGGCAGCCACATGTAAGGGGGCAGTTACTAGGAGAGGGCAGGGCAGCACAGCTGGAAGCAAAGTGGAGGGCTGCTGCAGCTCGAGCACCTGAGTGTCAGGCTGGGGCGTTGCATGTGAAGCAGCAGCAGCAGCAGCAGGGGCAGCAGCAGCAGCAGGAGCAGCAGCAGCAGCAGCAGGAGCAGCAGCAGGAGCAGGAGCAGCAGCAGCAGCAGCAGCAGGAGCATCGCGAAGACAATGAGGCGCAAGCGGGTTGGTAGGGCATCAGCAAAGTGGAAGGCCGCTGCTGCTCAAGCGCCTGAGTGTCAGGCTGGGGCATTACATGTGAAGCAGCAGCAGCAGGGGCAGCCACAGCAGCAGCAGGAGCCGCAGCAGCAGCAGGAGCAACGGCAGCAGGAGCATAGCTAAAAGAGCGAATCGCAGACAGGGTGGTCGGGCATCAGCACAGTGGAGGGCTGCTGCTGACCCCCCTGAGTGTCAGGCTGGGGCATTGCACGTGAAGCAGCAGCAGCAGCAGGGGCAGCAGCAGAGGCAGCAGCAGGAGCAACAGCAGCAGGGGCAAGGGCAGCCACAGCAGCAGCAGGAGCAACAGCAGCAGCAGGAGCATAGCTAAAACAGTGAAGCGCAGGCGGGTTGGTAGCGCATCAGCAAAGTGGAGGGCTGCTGCAGCTCGAGCCCCTGAGTGTCAGGCTGGGGCGTTGCATGTGAAGCAGCAGCCGCAGCAGCAGCAGCAGCAGCAGCAGCAGCAGCAGCCACAGCAGCAGCAGAGGCAGCCACAGCAGCAGCAGGAGCAGCAGATGCAGCAGCAGCAGCCGCAGCAGCAGCAGCAGCAGGAGCAACAGCAGCAGCAGCAGCAGGAGCACAGTTAAAAGAGCGCAACCGCAGACGGGCTGGTAGGGCATCAGATTGGCGGGCTGCTGCAGCTCGAGCCCCCGAGTGTCAGGCTGGGGCATTGCATTTGAAGCAGCAGCAGCAGCAGCAGCAGCAGCAGGGGCAGCCACAGCAGCAGCAGGAGCAACAGCAGCAGCTGGAGCATAGCTGAAACAGCGAAGCGCAGGCGGGTTGGTAGGGCATCAGCAAAGTGGAGGGCTGCTGCAGCTCGAGCACCTGAGTGTCAGGCTGGCGCATTGCATGTGAAGCAGCAGCAGCAGCAGGAGCATAGCTCAAACAGCGCAGCACAGGCGGGTTGATATGGCATCAGCAGAGTGGAGGGCTGCTGCAGCTCGAGCGCCTGAGTGTCAGGCTGGGGCGTTGCACGTGAAGCAGCAGCCGCCGCCGCAGCAGCAGCAGCAGGGGCAGCAGCAGCAGGAGCAACAGCAGCAGCAGGAGCATAGCTAAAACAGTGAAGCCCAGACAGGATGCTAGTGCAGCAAACTGGAGGCCTGCTGCTGTTCAGCAGCTCGGAGGTGCCAAGCTGGGGCACTGCACGTAAGGTAGCAGTCCCAGGTTTGCAACGGCAGCAGCAGGGGAAGGGAGAGCACCACAGACAACCGAGGACAGAGCAGTAGTTCTGTGATTGCAGCAGCAGGACGAGGCAGCATCATTCAGCCTGCGGTCACGTGCAGTGTTCTGCAGGTGATGCAGGCAGTACATATGCCAAACGGTACAAGCATGTACACGTCACGTGCCTGATAGGCCATAGCAGTAGTGATTGGCGGCTGCATGGCATAGTGGGCAGCATACAGCATGCTGGGTTTACAAAGGCGTTTCCTGCTATATCATAATCTGCTGGCCACTGTGATGTCGGGATATGTCTTTTGCACCGTGGGCACCGCGTGCTGTGGGCAGTACAACATGTGGTGCCGTCCACAGGAGCTGCCAAGGAGTTCCGTGCTCAGCTCTGAATGTAACATGCGAATTAACATTTTTGGTGTCACGGCAGTGTGTTGCAAATCGAAATCTTTCAGTCCAGCGCTGGCCAGGGCTTTGGCAGTAGCAGTGACAGTGACATGCGCACAGCTGCACGCCTTGTACAGCAGCAAGAGCATTCACGAGGCCTAAACAGCGCTGAAACAACGCCACAGCAAAGATCAAGTCTTTAATCCACGCACGCACCGAGATCATCAGCTTGAGCCTTGCGTAGCGAGCCTTTGCTCATCCTGCGTGGCAGTCATCCAGCTTTGATCTGCCCCTGCGTGCATATTAACACACGAAGGAGCAATGGACGCAGACGCCAAACTGCAGCAATACCTGTTGCTGGGCAAAAGTGCAAAGGGCAGGAGCATGTGCGAGTTGATAACCAAAGCAACCGCAGAGCCAAGCCTATTCACATTCGGAGAACTACTAGACCTTCCAACCGTACAAGAGGTGCGAGACGAGGCAGCTGCGCGGGAGCTGGGCGATCTGCCTGCCTCTACTGTACTGGCTCACAGCTACTGCTGCCGTGTGTGTTCTGCAGCTACAAGGGGAGTTTGCTGCTTTCCGGGCGCTGCTGGAGCTGTTTTGCTATGGCACATATCCAGAATACCAGCGTGAGTTGTGATCTGCTGCGCCGCATACATGTGGCAGCTCCCCACCCCGTGCCAAGGCTTGCTGTTGTGGCAGTGCAGCGGAAGGGTTGTGATGGCAGAGCGGTACCTATGCAATGTCCTGCAAGCTGTGCGTAACATTAACATGGCCTTGCAATGTGCAGGACAGTGTGAACAGCAGCAACGTTTGAGCTCTTTTGCAACACGGTCACGTTGCAGCATTGCCATCCTGTGCTTCAAGTTTCCAGCTGCTTGTCCAAAAATGAAACCTCTCACCTCATCACAGCAGCAGCAGCTGTATGCACCATGCGTAATCCGCATTGTCTATGCTGCACGGTGTAGTGCTCAGCTGATTCTGCTGCTGCTGTCGCACTGCAGAGCACAAGGCGAGTCTGCCGCCGCTCACGCAGCAGCATGAGCTCAAGCTCAAGCAGCTGACAGTAGCATCGTTAGGAGCGCAACAAAAGGTGGGAAAACAAATACAAACGGTTTCTGCAGCGCACTGGTTGTGCTCTTGTAGTGCTCAGCACAACTGCGACAAACCTCGGCAATGCTTGAGCGGCACTGGGGTTGCAGCAGGCACCTTCAAGCGCCATGTGCGTTCCTGCAATGCTTTGTGATGCCTGTCCTGCAAGTGGCACCGTATGTGGGGCATGCTGCAGGCTGCAGTGGCACGTGTGTAGCTGTGCTTGCTGCGACATCATGACTGCACTCTGTCGCTTGCTGATCCGTGCCGTGGTGTCGTTCTACTGTGTTGATTTGGCCGTGCCTGGCTCTTGCTCGTCAGCCCTCTGGCTGGTGGTTGGGTACCCACCGCTGTTGGTTTGAGAGTGGGCGTTGTCTATGGTTGCCCCTGTTGCTGGAAACACGTGGAATTGAATGATTGTGGTGCTGCTGCAGGTGCTGCCGTACAAGCTGCTGCACTGCACGTAGGTAGCTGTGCTTGCTGCCACATCATGATTGCAGTCTCTTGCCTTGCTGATCTGTGCCGTGTTGTTGTGCTGCTGCAGGTGCTGCCATACGAGCTGCTGCAAGGCGCAACAACTACTGTGCAGACAAACATGCCTGCTGATCTGTGCCGGCGTGTCGTGCTGCTGCAGGTGCTGCCATAAGAGGTGCTGCAAGGCGCAACAACTACTGTGCAAACAAACATGCCTGCTGATCTGTCCCGTGGCGTGGCGCTGCTGCAGGTGCTGCCGTACGAGCTGCTGCAAGGTGCGCTGGCCATAGGCACAGTGAGAGACTTGGAAGACTTCATCATCAGTGACTGCTTCTACACAGGTGAGGGCTGTGCACAGCGTGTGTTGTGTCATATCATATTGTACACAACACATATTCATACGGGAGGGTTCATCAGGGAGGAGAAGTTGTTCACCCTACAGACACACTTTAGGAACCAGCAATCAACGCATGCGTCCTCCACTGCTGGGCCGTGACCAGCGCATGGCCTGTCAATAGCTTGTAGTGGGTTATGTGTGAAGGGAGCCATATCACAAGGGTCCGTTCGTTGGCCAGGGTTCACGCCCACTCTTTATTGTTATGTATCTTGCCTTTCTGGATGGCTTGGCAGGTGCAAGGCCCTGCAGGTGCAAGACCTGGCATGACTCAGCCAGGTGCTGTTTGCTGCTCTCGTGCATGGCCGTTTCTGCTGCAACACCCTCTTCCGCTGCTGCTCTCCTGACATGTTTGCAGGGCTAGTGGCGGGCAAGCTGGACCAGCGGCAGAGCTGCCTGCAGGTGCATGAGATGAGTAGCTGTCTTTTACCAAACCATTGACGGTGTTGCGCTGCGCTGCTGCTGATCCCCAAACATGTTTGCAGGTCTAGTGGCGGGCAAGCTTTACCAGTGGCAGATGATGTTGCCAGCTGCTGTGTGCTTCAGCACAGTGACTTGCTAGTAACGTTGTGGCTCCCTGTATGCTGTTCCTGCTGCAGGCCTAGTGGCGGGCAAGCTTGACCAGCGGCAGAGCTGCCTGCAGGTGCATGAGATGAGCAGTCATCTCTTACTCAACCATTGAGGTTGTTGCGCTGCGTTTGCTGCTCTCCTGACGTTTTTGCAGGTCTAGTGGCGCGCAAGCTGCAGGGGCAGGTGGTGTTGCCAGCTGCTGTTCTTCAGCTCAGTGACTTGCTACTGACTTCGCGGCTGTCTTGCATGGCCGTTCCTGCTGCAGGTCTAGTGGCGGGCAAGCAAGGACCGCAGCAGAGCTGCCTGCAGGTGCATGAGCCAAGCAGTTTCTTACAAAACCATCGCTGCTGCTCTCCTGACATGTTTGCAGGCCTAGTGGTGGGCAAGCTGCACCCGCGGCAGACTCTGCAGCGGCTGCCTGCAGGTGATGTTGCCAGCTGTTGTGTGCTCCAGCACAGTGAGTTGCTCTTATATTTGTGGACTCCGTTTCTGCTGCAGGTCTAGTTGCGGGCAAGCTGGACCAGCGGCAGAGCTGCCTGCAGGTGCATGAGATGAGCAGTTTCTTTACTCAACCATCGCTTCTGCTCTCCTGGCATGTTTGCAGGTCTAGTGGCGGGCAAGCTGGACCAGCGGCAGAGCTGCCTGCATGACGTGCATGACGTGGCCAGTTCTCTTACCTAACCATCGAGGGTGTTGCGCTGCGTTAGATGCTGTCCTGGCATGTTTTGCAGGTCTAGCAGCGGGCAAGCTGGACCAGGGCCGGTGATGCTGCGAGCTGATGTGTGCTCCAGCACAAAGACTTGCTAGTAACTCTGCGGCTCCTGCATGCCTTTTTGATGCTGCAGGCCTGGTTGCGAGCAAGCTTGACCAGCGGCAGAGCTGCCTGCAGGTGCACGACGTGGCCAGTTGTCTTTTACTCAACCAACGAGGGTGTTGCGCTGTGTTCGCTGAACCTCAAACATTTTTGCAGGTCTGGTTGCGGGCAAGCTTGACCAGCGGCAGAGCTGCCTGCAGGTGGTGTTGCCACCTGCTGTGTGCTCCAGCACAGTGGCCTTGCTAGTAACTTTAACGCCCCTGCATGCTATTTCTGCTGCAGATCTAGTGGCGGGCAAGCTCGACCAGCGGCAGAGCTGCTAGCAGGTGCATGACGTGGCCAGTTGTCTGCTGCCGCACCTTCAAGGGCGTTGCGCTGCACTGCTGCTCTCCTGGCATGTTTGCAGGCCTAGTGGTGGGCAAGCTTGACCAACGGCAGACTCTGCAGCGGCTGCCTGCAGGTCATGCTGCCAGGTGCTCCAGCACAGTGAGTTGCTCTTATATTTGTGGACTCCGTTTCTGCTGCAGGTCTAGTGGCGGGCAAGCTTGAACAGCGGCAGAGCTGCCTGCAGGTGCATGTGATGATCAGTTGTCTCTTACCCAACCATCGAGGGTGTTGCGCTGCGCATGCTGCTCTTCTGGCATGTTTGCAGGCATAGTGACGGGCAAGCTGGACCAGTGGCCGGTGATGCTGCCAGCTGCTGTGTGCTCCAGCACAGTGACATGCTAGTAACACTGCGGCTCCCTGCGTGCCGTGTCTGCTGCAGGTCTGGTTGCGGGCAAGCTGGACCAGCGGCAGAGCTGCCTGCAGGTGCATGACGTGGCCAGTAGGGACGTGCGGCCCTCTGACACGCGCGGCCTGGCAGACGCACTGGGCAACTGGTGAGTGTGTTGTGCTTGCGTTTGCGTGCAGTTGTGCTCGGAGGCAGAAGCATGGTGAGGCAAGCGTGTGTTACCTTCAGCGGTGTAGTATGTGATAAAAGGAATATGCAGCCAGCACAGCAGCAGCCGCGGCAGCAGCAGAACGTTCTGATGCCAGCAACACACCCTGCACGGCAAACGTTATAAGACACTGCTGCTGCTGCTGCTGCTGCTGCAGGCTTGCTTCAGCGCACGTGCTGCTGGCCCGGCTGGAGTCAGAAGCCACCAACGCGTCTGCTGCTGCGACTGCTGCCATCACTCGGCGGCGTGAGCTGGAGAGCAGGCAGGAGGAGCTCAAGAAGAACCTCAAGGTGGGTAAATTGGTGTGAAGTTGGGTGGGAAGTTGGGTGGGAAGCTGGCTGTAAAGTATTGCATGAGCTGGAGAGCAGGCAGGAGGAGCTCAAGAGGAACCTCAGAGTGGGAAGATTGTTGTGAACTTGGCTGGGAAGACAGTGGTGAACTTGGTTGAGAAGATGGGTGTGAATGAGTAATGAAGCCTGTCTGCTAGCGACAGGAGCTCAAGAAGAACCTCAAGGTGGGAGGTGGTTGAGCACAACCTGAACTTCGCTGGGAAGATGGCTGCAAAGTTTTGTGAAGCCTATTAGTCTTCTGTTCGGAGGAGTGAAGCAAGAGGCACAACAAAGCAGGGTTATGTTGAGGGTTGGGTTTACAAGGCCGTTTTGCTTGTTTCTGATCACCTGCTTGACAGATATGATAAATGTGTCATGGTCGGATTCTGGGCCGATTCTGCAGGTGGAGCTGCAGCGCACCTGACGCTGGCATGATGTATGCTTGTCGATGCTGGCGGCTGGCGTGTGCCGCTTCCGCCCAAAATCCAGCAGCATTTTCTGACAAGTGCGTGCCGAATTGCTTCTGATTCTGAATGGAACGCAGGTGGAGCTGGCGCGCTCGGGTGACGCTGGCATGTTGCTTGCTGATGCTGGCGGCTAGCGTGTGCAAGCTTCCGTTCGCTGATAAGCGCGCGGCAAATAACTGCTGCTTTTGGATGCACTTGCAACGTAGGTGGAGCTGGAGCGCTCTGGTGACGCTGGCATGATGCTTGACGACGCTGGCGGCTACGACATGCTTGACGATGACCGGCTGATGGGGGGTGCAACGGGCGGCCCGGGGCCAGCCAGCCTGATGAACAGGTCTAAAAGGTGAGCTGCTTGCTTGCCTGCCTGCTTGCTTGCTTGCTTGCTTGCTTGCTTGCTTGCTTGCTTGCTTGCTTGCATGCATTATTATATATTGTACTAAGACTAATAAGGACCAGCAAGCTTGATGAACATGTCCGCAAGGTGAGAGCAGGCTGTGTTCAAAGCCATAGAAAGCTGCAAGCAATCCACTCCAAAGGACCATCGGCCATCAGTGCATTCACAGCTGAGCCTCAAAATCAAATTAATGATAACAATACTGTGTGTGTATGAAAATCAAATTAATGATAACAATATAGTGTGTGTGTGTGAAAACAATAGTAGTGTGCTGATTGACGATGACCGGCTGATGGGGGGCGCAACGGGCGGCCCGGGGCCAGCGAGCTTAATGAACAGGTCCAAAAGGTGAGAGCAGGCTGGGTCCAGAAGTAATAGTAGTATCACACGAAGGGGGGTATCACACGAAGGGGGACTTGTGCTTTGCTTGAGACCTGTTCATCATGCTTGCTGGTCCAGATTTGTATCATCAATGTTTTATATGATACTAGTAACAATAACAAGGGCCAGCAAGCTTGATGGACACGTCTACCTCGGTATTTGGACTTGTTCATCAAGCTTGCTGCCCCTTGTTATTATGATTATGTCATTATGTATTTAAAAAGTGACAGCAGGCTGTGTCAGTATGAATCCGCGTGTGTTGTGACATGCAGCATGTACCTTGCAGGAGGAACATGACCTATAGGGGAAGCTAGCCGGCATGTCTGCAGCTTACCGCTGCATGCGCAGCAAGTGTTGAACCGGCAATGACTGCTGCTGTCCTGCCCTGCCGCTTTTCCCCGTTTGTGCTGTTCTGTTGCGACAGCAGGCGCAGGTGAATCTGCAACAGCCGCGATATGCAGCAAGCGCGACGATCAACAGCCGCGATATGCAGCAAGCGCGACGGTCTGCAGACGGCCTTCCAGACATGCCCTGGCAGAGACAACAGCAGCGAGGAGTTCAGCAGGCTGCAGGGGCATTGGAGCAGCAGCGTGCAGCTGTTATACAGCATCAATCGGCAGCTATTGCAAGCACTGGAGTAACAGCAACACCAGCTGCACTAGAGGCAGCAGGCACAGAGGCAGGTGCTGCCTGAGGCAACTTGTTTGTTGCATGTTCAGGCGGTGTGGTGCTCAGCAGTTTTGAGTCGAGAGTGCTGTGCTCGAGCTATGTGAGTTTGGTTTTGCATCAGCTTTGAACTCTGTGACAACACAGTCGCTTGGCTGTTCGCTAGCAGACCCGCTGTCACCTATGCTTCTGCTGCTCATTACAGCGCTCATCAAGCCCTGCGCTTGCGTCCATATTGGATCAGCCATACGTGCTATAGTTGCCGCAAGTGCTGACAGCACATGGAATGCTCCACCATGCTGTGGCGGCAGCGCCCCACTGCGCTGGCAGCACAGATGAATTACTTTCACCGGTGTATGCAAAGGGGATGCAAATATGTTTCTGAATTCGAATGCTGTCCAAGCTTTCCTACATGTAGGAAGTTGCATGTACAATGGCGTAGATGCATATGCGCGTCTGGCCTTGGGGCACGGCAGAGACTTGTGTGTACGCATGTACAGTTACTTTGTTGATGCCGCATAGTATGGCTGTATTGGGTAACATGATGATGATGATGAGTCGCTGTAAAAGTAATAGCAGCACCCAAGCAGCAAGGCATGCAGTGACACCCTTCCCCTGCATGCAAGGCTGCTCACTCACGCAAGGCTGAGCGTTGCCACGGCCTGTGCTGGGAATGTCAACTGCTGCCAGCATTGAATGCACCTGACACGTCACACCATGTGAACTGCACGTGCAGCAAACATCAGGTTGTGTTAGTGCTGTAGCCTACGTGACGTACAAGTGCATTCCAGGCTTACACTGCAGCCTGCAGTGCTTGTGCGGTGAACCACCACACACTGCACTGCATTATACTGGGCTGCTCATGCCACAAGTGCAATTCCACCAGGCTGCGTCGGAAATTTGACCCCGCATTTTTCATACCATTTTGCGACTGTCAGCAGGGCCCCCTTCTGTCAGGTCATAGAAAAGGGGGGGGTTGTTCCGGAAGGCCCGCGTTCTCAGCACACTTTTGTAACGGATATGCAGCAGCACAGTTTCAAAACGGCCAAAGATTTTCGAAAAAGGAATGACCGAAGTCGAACATGCTGTTGCTGAAAGCAGGGGTGTGACTGGCTGACGGAACCGCTCTTTTCACGGAGACGTAAAATTGCCATTTCAACATGCAGTGCACCATTGCGAACAGTACAAATTCCACGGGGAAGATGGCAGTACAGGTATAGCCAGAAATGGGTTACATGCCATTGGTGCACAAAAACTGGAACAGGTTTCAAATTTTGCTGGCCAGCGTGCTGATCTGCGCTACATACAATGCTGTGCAACTTCAGCATGGTAGCCAGCTCAACCTTGCTGCCCTGCAGCATTCACAGCCACACTGCACAACCATCATGTTGGACATGCCAATGAGTGACCAGTGCTTTCTGGCAAAGCCACGCCTCACCCTAGCCTATAGGCTATTGCCAGTGGCTACTGGCTGCTGCTTCTCCTAGCTAGACCATTGAATGCCGTGCATAGCCCCCCTAAGGTCTTCTGTAGCAAGTTTGAACCCGGGAACGGCTTGGATCTTCAGTTGAGTTCTGCCGTGTTGTGCACCTGCAGCCAGCAGCAGCAGAGGAGTCAACTGATAGAACCTGCAGCCAGCATGCTATCGGCCATGCACAACGCAGGCGTGTTCTGCTTGTTCAATGTGTTGGCCTAGTGTTCGCCTAGTGCGAAGGCTGGCCTAGGCTGATGAAGTGCATGACGGATTGCTGCATGCCGACATGCAAGGGAACTGTTGCATGCAGTGCGGCTTGTCCTTCTTACCGTTTCTGGTGGGACAGCTGGTGCTTAGTCCGCACAGCACTGTACAGTACACTGCACTTGCAGCACTGGCAGTAGACTCAATCACCTGCAACACAGTAGCATGCATGCAGACTTCAGGCACAAAGCACAGCATACACGTAACAGGCTGAGTTGACGCGTTAGACACCAAGGCATGTATACATGAGCTGTGTCGGTTCACAAGAGCTGCGAGCAGATCCAGAAACCTTCTGCTGTTGCACACAGTCCAGTGTCACTGCAGCTCACCATGTCAGGCCCCGCACATGTACTTCAAGCCGATGGGCCCACCCAACGGCACCGGCCAGACGCAGCAGCCAGCCGCACCTGCAGACACAATTAGCACGATGTCACAAACCTGCTGCCAGCAGAGCAAGCAGCACTAGATTCGAGCAGCTAGGTGTGCTGCCTAGCCCAGCCAGGCTGCTAGGTTCTTCACCGCACCTGCCATATGCGTCTTTGCACAGAACCTATTGCAGGCAGCTGCATGCTGGCTGCCATAAGTCGCATACAAGCCTGCTAAACACCCGCCAATTGCAATGTGCTGCTAGCGGAAGATCGGTGCTCTTCGCCATTGCTGTTGGGGATGCATGCTAACCGCCAAGCTGCTGCAGCTGCTGTTTGCTGGTGCTGTGCTTCGTCGGTCATGCAGCCCAGTTGCGTTTGATGTCAGCTGCTACAACTACAGTGCTCCTGCATAGTAGGTGCATCTTGTGTGGGGTGCTGTACAGGTGCTGCAGCAGCACTGCAAACCTGCTCCACAGCAGAGATACGTTGCTGATCGCCTGCATCCCACCTTCCATGTTGACGCATTAGCAGTATTTGACGTGCAGGCGGGCAAGACGCGGCTTCGACGCGACCACATGAGCTCCTGTTGCCCTGCAGGAGGTGTGGGCCCTGATCACATCCGCTAGCCAGTGCTTGCCACCTACACTTGCTTTTGCTGCGTTTTAAATTTCGATCCATCCTTCTGCGAGTGTTGAATCACGCAGATGCTGCTGTTTCGCGGCGTTGAGTTGTGTAACGATGAGGAAGACGCAGAACACTATAATATACGACAGATAGATCCCCCACAATGACTTTTACGTTCTTCTGCCCCGAGTTGCCGCATGGATCAAAGATGGAACCAGTGAATTTTTTGAGCCGAGTGTCACTTGTCACTTTGAGGGCGTTCCACTCACTTCTATCATCCTTCGTGCAGCGCATGAAGACAATGCTTGCAGCTTCAGGGATTTCTGTTGCACCTGCAGCTGCCTGGCTGATCGTGTAACTTGACTCCTGCCACTGTGGCAGTGCCACATGCCACTCACACCTTGTTGATCGCTGAAAGCTGGAAGAGACGTTGATCATGCTGCTGATCATGCTGCTGAAAACGTGTTCGCCTTACTTGTGACTATAGTGTCCCAGCAGCACTAGCAGCATGACTGCGATCAGACAGTATCTGCCTGTACTGTAGCTACTGCGGCAGCATCAGCACAGTTTTATACAACAGAGCATGTATCACTAGCGTCGATGCAGCGCAGCATCCGTTGAAATTGATATGTTTGCTCGTGGTTTACTTGTGAGCTTGTGTCTGAGGCCGCTCATGCGTCTGTTGGCCTTCAGGACCTTATTGTTGCTGTCCTGCCTGCTGGAAGCACAGTGCGGCGATGCTATAACGAACTTATTACAAACTCGTTGCGTAGGTATTTTTGAAAACTCCCCCTGATGAAAAGCCAGTGACGCGACTGATCGAAGCACTGCGCTTCGGTCAACGGTCTGCTGCCATACCCGCCCGGGTGTTCAAATAGGCGTGAAACATAGCTTAGTTTCGTAAACACACTTTCACAAACAGCCTGTGCCGAAAACGTGTTGCGAACACACGAGAAACGCCTTTCCGTCAGTCACCAGTCACTGAGTGTGAAAAGCCATATATGTCCGGTCTAGAAAGCAGGGGGTGTGACTAAATTGTGGGTTTCGTCAGTAGAGGTAATATTTCCGACGTGGTTCAAAAAAAATTTGCCGCAGTGCACTGGCAATCAGCAGGATGCTGATACACTCCAAACGCCCCACCCAGCCAGCCCTGCGAGAGCCAGCCTGACGCCCCCATGGGCCGCGGCCCCGCGGCCCTGCGTTACATGGCCCTCCACCCCCGTGTAACACCCCCAACCGGTGACTCGAAGTATGCCATACTATGGCACGGTGTACCACCGGGTGGCAACATGCAGTACATCAAACTAGCCGCCGCTGTGTGACCTGCGGTTTCAAGCCCACTCTCTGCCTAATAACGTCTAATGCAGCCCCTGGCATCGTCCCATTCTCGTCTTCAGGCGCCAGCCAATGCTGCAGCTTGAACATACCCTGCCGCACAACCGCCTGCCGGGGCGGCACGTGTATGCTGATTGCATCGGGGTTCAACAGCGCCGCTGATACGCTAAACATTGAGTTGCTCATCACCAGTATATCTGCTGTTGCCATCATTTGCCAGGTCCACAGGAGGTCCTTTCCTGGTAACATGACTGCATTGGGGATGCCCGCCTTCAGCATGTGGATTTCGCTGACCATTTCAGGGGTTCTGGGAGTTTCGGTGTGGATCTCTACTGTGTACTGGCACCCAGCTTCCTCTAGCACCTGGAAATGAAAAGATCCCAGGACAAGCAAGCGTCGGACATTATGTTTGTCTTGTGCCAATCTTCTAAGGAACGCACAACGCAGACATATTATTGCACATGCAAGCACTTTTCACGAAGCAGGCAGTATCATATGCATGTGGTGCAGGGCCATTGCTCAACACCGTACCTGAGTGACGGCTTTTGCAAGGTTGATGTAGTACTGCGTTGACAGGATGCGCTCCGTCCAGCCGTCAGTCACAACATCGCCACGTCGTATGTGGATGGCAAAGCGCAGCGCGTCAAGCATCCATGGCTTGCTGTGCACACCTGTGCTGCTGCTGCTGTGGCAGGTCAGCGGCGGCTGCAAGGCGGGAACCAGATGCAAGTAGCAGAGGCAGGCGTTTCGAAATGAAATTGGCATTCCAGTAAAAGAGCAGTCTGTGTGTCTGGGCTGATAGCCGCTCATTGTGCTGGCAGTACATGCCTGCGATCAACTATTTGAAAAGCAATAGCGTAGTGCGACTGGCTACAGCTACTGTTGAGACAAGTTCAGACTATTGTTGACTCTGTTTCGTCGTATTACATGGAAAGCGACGCGTTTCGGGCTCTTCACCCTTCATCAGGCTTCAATCCTGTGCACACGGACAGAATCAACAAAAACTCGCCATCAGAAGCACACAACAACAGGGTGCAGGTTTTTGGGTGAGGTCACTGGCCATGTTACCAGTGGCTCTCACCCTGTGTTCATCATCAAGACCTCATGGTTTGCTTTTGCAGTGCAGTATTGTACAGGGTGAGAGCCACTGGTAACATGGCCAGTGACCTCACCCAAAAACCTGCACCCTGTTGTTGTGTGCTTCTGATGGCGAGTATTTGTTGATTCTGTCCGTGTGCACAGGATTGAAGCCTGATGAAGGGTGAAGAGCCCGAAACGCGTCGCTTTCCATGTAATACGACAAAACAGAGTCAACAGTAGTCTGAACTTGTCTCAACAGTAGCTGTAGCCAGTCGCACTACGCTATTGCTTTTCAAATTACATGCCTGCGATCAACTCAGGCAAAGTCTCTGGAGTAGGGATGCCTGCTTGACCCTCATCAGGGGCCCGCTGTGCCGCAGTTGTGGCAGTCATAACTTATGACAGGTCCTACACCGTGAGCTGTCAGCTGCCACAATCAGCGACCCTTGGCTGCTGTGTTTGGTCACACCATATATATACACCGAAAGGACCATACAAACAAGCATCGCTCACCAATGGCTCGCTGGGCCGCAGCTGTGGCAGCGCGTAGAAGAGGTCAGGGTAGGTGGTGGTGAGGCTGTTCACGTGCTCTGCTAGGAACAGCGTCGGCTGCTTGTCTTGAACGGCATCAGCCAGCTCTCCCAGAAACTTCTCCCACTTGAAGGACTCTGCAGAAATTTTGGGCATATTCTGTTGGTGGTTAGTGGCGATCTGATGTCTGCAATGAGACGTTGCCAATGTTGGGCTGCGTGTCCTGCACTGCATCAGCCATATTTGCCAAGAATTTTCTCACTTGTTCAACTCTGTCACAAACGACAGTCATGCAACAATGCAGCAGCACAAGAGGCGGCTTAGACGGTGCAGAGCATTACAGCCCTGACAAAAAAGGCAGACTCCAAGTTGACGACAGAAGCATGCTACAGCTAGGTGCTAGAGTGTGGAGCCCTGGCTTCTGCACACTGGCAGAAGACTGCGGCCTGTGCACATTCAATACAGAGTGCAGGCACCGCTGCTTGTAGTTGGCATGTGCTTGCTCAACGACCTGCCACGCAGCAGGCCCTGTCAACCAGCCTGCACGGGCCCCCGGTCTTTACACTGTCCTGTAATCAACTCATTACACTGTCCTGTAATCAACTCATTACACTGTCCTGTAATCAACTCATTACACTGTCCTGTAATCAACTCATTACACTGTCCTGTAATCAACTCATTACACTGTCCTGTAATCAACTCATTACACTGTCCTGTAATCAACTCATTACACTGTCCTGTAATCAACTCATTACACTGTCCTGTAATCAACTCATTACACTGTCCTGTAATCAACTCATTACACTGTCCTGTAATCAACTCATTACACTGTCCTGTAATCAACTGTCCTGTAATCAACTGTCCTGTCCTTTACACTGTCCTGTAATCAACTCATTGCCTGATGTGCCTTCCCGGCCAGCGTGGTTGTTGCAAGCTCGCATATTTATCCCAAAGATACAGTGGTAACATGCAATGCTCACCTGCTCGCACCAGCTGTGAATCCCAGTCTGCTAATTCTGCCTCCTCCTTCATTCACGGCAGCTCAATCATCTGCCGCACTGCAGGCAAAGTCAGGCAGCATGCACAGGCCCCTTTTCCGCACCATGCAATGCTCACCTGCTCGCACCAGCTGCTGCTCCTGATATGCTACTGCTGCCTCCTCTATATTGGATGGCAGCTCAATCATCTGCCATGCTGCAGGCCAAGTCAAACAGCCTGCATAGGCCCCTTTTCCGCACCATACAACACTCACCGGCTCGCACCAGCTGCTGCTCCCAGTCTGTTACTGCTGCCTCCTCAATAGTTGACGGCATGTCAATCATCTGCCGCGCACGCGCCAGCAGCCGCGCGTCATCACTGTCAGCACTGAAATCACAACCAGACGACCTGCAGCAGCAGCAGCAGTGAAGGTGGAGGCTAGGCAAGGACGGCCGTCTTGCATGCAATGCTGCCACATGGCGGCTGCACCTCAGGCACATCTCATGAACAGGCAATTCCTGTGACGCATGCATGACAAGAGCTGTCTGTACACCAGGATTGCTGCACTGCTGTAATTGTCTGTGCTGTGCTGTGCCTGCCTGGTTGGCCGTCTTGCATGCACCACACAACTGCCACGTGGCGACTGCACCTCAGGCTCAGCTGGCCAAGGCTTGAGCAGCTGCCTGCACAGAATCTACAAATTTCGGCACATGCAAGCCAACGGCTGCTGCTGCTGCAGTTGCTGCTGCTGTGCCAGCAATGTCTGCTGCATTGACTCCATCCACAGCATGCCTGCTGTGCACCATCCTGCGGCTGCTGTTGTGACGAAGGCTATTCATGGTGATGCGTGCATGGCAAGATATGTCTGTACACCAGCAGTGCTGAACTGCTGCGGTTGGCTGGATTTGTGCTGTGCCTGCCTGGCTACCCGCGTGCTGGTGACCATCGGCCCACCGTCATCTGCTCCCTCCACTACAGTTACAACCAGCTGCCGCAGCATCTGCTTCTGCTGCTACCAGCCAACTGCTCCACGCATTTCGCTTTTGCACAGGCACCTCCCTACACATGGCTCCACCAAAGCTACAACCAGCTGCTACTGCTTCTGCATCTGCTGCTGCTGCTGCTGCTACTGGTGGTCATATTACAAGCACCCCTGCTGCTTTATGCGCATCCTACACGACTGATATCACTTCAATGCTTACCTGTAATGCACATGTCCTCCAATGTGGCCCACACACCCTAGTGGCCTAAACAGATGCCCCATGCCAGTTATGTTGGCCAGCGCATACACTGCTATCATGCGCACCACTTGGCTGCCAATACCATCTTTGACTCTGTGGCCGTATGTTACTGCTATGTTATCCAGCACCCAAGGGTCATCAAAGAAAGGGCTTGACGGCCAGTTGTATCGCGACCGCATTGCTGCATTGCTCCACGTGCGGCTTTGTAAGCGCTGCTGAGCTGAAAGTGACAGCACATGACGGCTGCTGCTGCTGCTGCTGCTTGTCCAGAAGCCTCGTAGCTGCCTGCTGCCGCTGCTTTGTGCTGCCTGCATAAAGGAAGATCAGCATGAAACACACATTATGCTTGGATGCTATGCGCATTATCACACACTGAGCATGCAATGCGCCAGATGTTAGAGCACTGTCTCTTGCTCACAGTCACGCTGGTTGCCGACGCTCAGGACTATGGCACATTTGTGATGCATACTGTCCAAGCATACTCTTCAATCTTACTGTTCAAGCATGCAGCTGGTCAGCAAGCAACTGCATATGGAGCTTGCAACCCACCTGTCGAGCTGCTGCTGTTGCTGCTGCTGCTTCTGCTGCTGCTACTTTGGCTGTCATCACTAGAAGGACCAGCAAAGCTGGAACCAAGCAGTTGGTTTGGATCCTTTCCCGTGGTTCCATATCGAATGCAGCGCCTCAATTGCGCGAAGCAGCTCTGCGATGCCCCCGCCCCTGTGTGGCAGTACTGCTGCAGCTGAGCTATCGTGCCGCCATGCTTGATGGCTGTATTACGTCATACTGCTGGTCTGGTTGTAATAAATGGTTCAGTTGTGTGTGGGTCAGGAGCTCGTTGCTCGCACCCGAGCTTGCGCGCGCTATGGTGCCAACCGAAGCGGGAAGACTTGGTGCGGGTAAGCTTAGCACTCATCCAACGTGATTGATACATAAACCGACACTCCTGCTGTGGCGTTCATGTCATGAAGTGACAGTCAGCACCGTGAGGTCCGTCATCCAAGCTGGCCACGTCGAGCTCTGCCGATTGCTCGGCATGCAGAATTGTCACAGCCATGCACGCCGACAGCTGCATCTGTTTTGTGATGCTCTGGAAAGCTCTGTTGATACCACTGCTTCTGCTGCTACTGATGCAATCTGTTGCCGCAGAGCACCATCATGACCTTTGATCAAATGCTGTTGTGGCTGCTGCGCTGCTGTCAACGCATGCATTTGCCTGCATATCACAACTTCTACCGCCATGGGTAGCCCCATTTCACCCTACAGTGTTGAGCACGGCTTACTTTGTCTTTGATGGTTGCACTGCTGTGCAAGATGCACACCTATCACAGTTTTTGTGCTGAGCAGGACAGATGGTTTGTGCAGCTTCTGAATGCCCTATTGCAGTAGATATGTGTTTGATAAACTGCATCACATGCCCCTGGCAAGCCTGCAGCAGGCTGCCTGCTTCAGTACCCAATGCAGAACCTCGGTTTGATTCCCTGGTCATGCCTGTATTCTGTGCGTATCTCCGGGGCATGGCCATCATGCGCTGCTCTGGTGAAATGGACGGCAGCGGCTGTTGCGTTGAAGTTCAAACATAGTTGGGCGTAGGAACCTGCTGTCTCGAGCATAGCCCCAGTCACTGCAATCTACGCACCCTACCTATATGCGCTTTCGTGGTCTTGATTTGTCAAAGGCAGATCAAGAAATTTTTGTTCCTGGTTGCTGAAGTACCTGAAGTCACTTGCTGCTGTAGGTGAGTAGGGTGTCTGGCCAAATCGACAATGCGTGAGGGCAGCGGAAAGCTTCATTTGGCGTGTGTGCATTACGCAAAATACATAGGTTGCTGTGTGGCCGATGCAACTGCTGGACTGCCAGACAGACCGCCAGACTGCATCACTGCAGCACTGCCTGTGCTGTCATTGTGCTGATTAAGCATCATGCATGCATCATGCCATGGCAACGCGGCTGCAGCAGCCACATATAGTAAAATAGGTTCGTCTGGCTGCTTTCTGTTCCTTGCAGGATTGCACGCAACGAACAGTACAGCACAAGCCCGCACACAGCAGCATCAAAGCACAGCATGGAGCAGCAGCAGCACCCCTGAACACGCTTGCAGGTGGCAGTGCAGGAAGCTGCACAAGCAACACACTGGAGACAGTCTAATTGTTGCGGAACCCGCCACTGCAGCTGCGCCACGATTGTGCGCTGCGAGCAGCAATAGCAGCTCTTTTACAATCTCGGCAGCAGCACCAACGTCATGACCAAATTTGGGCAGTTCTTTCAGCAGGTGCTGCACCTCGGCAAGTCCAGCAGCAGCAGCAGCGGTAGCGACAAGGAACAGCAGCGAACAGCATCAGGAGAAGCAGCTGGATCTTCTAGCAGCAGTGCTGCTGCAGCTGCTGCTGCTCCTGGTGCAGCACCGCAGCAGCAGGACGGTCCTGCAAGCAGCAGTGATTGCACTGCAGGTAGCAGCAGCCAGCAGCAGGAGGCAGCATCATTTGAGTTCAAGACGAACCCTTCTGTAAGCGGTACCAGCAGCTCTACGCAGCAGGATGCCCAGGACTCTGGACCGCTGTTCCTTGATGTACAGCAAGAGGCCAATGGCACCTCAACAACAGTAACACGAGAGACCAAGCAGCCGCAGCAGCAGCAAAATGAGGCAGCTGCAGCAGTAGAGAGCCAGTCCGCGCCACTTCCAGCAGTGCCAGCATCTGCGGCAGCAGAAGCGGCTACACCTGCAGCTGCAGCTGTTGTTGCTAGCTCTGGAAGCGGTGGCAGCAGCACAGGCAACAAGTCTCCAGCCCCTGCAGCAGCTGCTGCAGCAGCAGCAACAGCGGCAGTTACCCCCAAGGCTGTTGGCGGCAGCGGCAACAGCGTCTCCTTCAGTCCCAGTTCCCGGTCTGCGTCAGAGCGACGGGCAGCTGGGCTGTCAAGGCGCAGCATGGGGGCTCTGTCACTGATACACAGCCTGGGAGGTGACAGCTTCAAGGTGGGTTTGAAATAAATATATGAAGGTTGTCCTGCAACTGTTATGTATGACGGTCACCCTGCAAGTAGCAGGATATGCAGCTGTTTGTTGTACAGTACAGTGGAAGGCTGCTCGCATGGGCAGGCAACAGCGCATAAGCACACAGAGCTAGGTAGCAGGAGATCTGGGTATGCTTCAAACAGCTGCCCCCGACACAAACACCCGCATCACAAGAGCAAGAGCCGGCCCATGCACAAGTTTGTACGTCTGTTGTCACAACATGTATGTAATACAAACGTAACATCACGTCATTGTGTTGCAGCAGTACAGGTGCGTGTGGACATCTGTGCCATGGAGAAGAAGGCGAAGAGCAAGCCCATGCAGGACCTGTTACGTATTGAGTTATTGATCGTGTTATGTGTCATAACAGAACGTTGGTTTGTATGAACAATATCACTGTCTTCTGACAATACAGGTGCGCGTTGGCATCTGTGCCATGGACAAGATGGCGAAGAGCAAGTCTATGCATGAATCGTCGTCTTGTGTCATCTATCATGTTGCGTGTCAAACTTAAATTGGACTTGATTGTATAGTAACATCACTGTCTTATGACAATACAGGTGCGCGTTGGCATCTGTGCCATGGACAAAAAGGCGAAGAGCAAGCCGATGCGCGAGATCATTTCCCGCCTGGAGGCCAGTGGGGAGTTTGAGATCGTCAACTTTGGTGACGATCGCATCCTGGGGGCACCCATCAGCGAGTGGCCACGCGTTGACTGCCTCATGTCTTGGTACAGGTGCGCAGTGGGGCTTCTGTTTTGTGTTATACACTGTGTCACTTGCTGTGTCACTCGCTGTGTCACTCACATGTGTTTGAGGTGTTACGATGGCTTGCGCTGGCTTGTCAAAGAGCGCGTCCTGGGGGCACCCATCAGCAAGTGGCCACGCGTGGACTGCCTCATGTCTTGGTACAGGTGCGCAACGGGGTTTCAGTCAATTGCACTGCGCTGTTTCAGACAGCAGCAGATTGCTGTACTGCGTCTTATCTTGTGCTGTTCTGCCAAGTGTGGGGACGCAGAGGTTGTTGTTACACGTAGGTGGGAGCGCGAGCATGTGCGGCAGCATTAAAACCGTTTGAGCCAGCTGCGCTGTGCTGCGTGCAGCTCATCATTGTTGCAGTTGGGCTGGCTAGTCTGTGCTGCGCGCCGCAGTGCATGACCAATTTGAGGCATAATATCGTGCTCAGTTCTTGTTGACGCTTTGCTGCTCCAGCGGTAATGCTCCCCCCCCACCTCGGGGCAAGACATGGGCGGCAAGCACAGATGCACATGGAACCTGGTATCAGTCATCCGTCTCCTGACAACCTAGACATCAGACTCCTGCATGCCGTCTGTTGGTGTTCCTGCAGCGACGGCTTCCCTCTGGCCAAGGCGCAGGCGTATGCAGATGCCACACGCCCTTTCCTCATCAACGACCTTCACATGCAGGTAGGGCTTTCCAGTCGTGTGACACTGATGAATCATGGTCCTCGTTGTGGCAGCAGCGCTAGCAGCACATGCAGTTGAAGCCCTGATGCAGCTGCAAGGCATCTCGTGACCAGCGATTAGAGCGTTGCGCCCGCTTCACACCTCGCCTGGTGCTGGCTAGTGCCAACATAGGGGATTGTTATAACGTCATGTTGAACTTTTACTTATGGTATGCCTGTGCAGGACGTGCTGCAGGACAGGCGTGAGGTGTACCGGCTCTTGCAGGAGAACGGCATTGCAGTGCCGATGCACATCATGGTGAACAGGGATGGTTTGGAGACGGGAGAAGACCCGCCAGGCTTCATTGAAGAGGTGCGTGAAAGCAGAATAGCTACAATGTAAGACAAGTCCACATGTTTGTGTCGTTTGGATACTTGTACGGTGTGCGGTATGTAGTCTTGCAGTGCCCATGCACATTGTTGTGAACAGGGACGCCTGGAGGCAGGAGGCGACCCCGCAGGCTTCATTGAAGAGGTGCGTAGGAGCAGAATAGCTACAATGTACGGAATTGCGTCATGTGTATACTTGTACGGTATGTGGCGTGATGTGTTCGCCTTGTTTTCTGTGTTACATCAGCTTATCATGTATGCAAGTTTTACATATGGCCACCTTTGCGCTTGCAGGAGGACTATGTTGAGCTGGATGACGTGTGTGTGTGGCATAACGTGGTGGACTAAAGTAACCTGTGTTAGATCAGTATGTCATAACACATGTTATACGCAGGTGTAAGATACATTGTGTGCCCTTGCGCGTGCAGGAGGACTATGTTGAGCTGGATGGCGTGCGCATCGACAAGCCGTTTGTTGAGAAGCCTGCCAGCGGGGAGGACCACAACATCCACATCTACTACCCACACAGCATGGTGAGTGTAACACAACATCCACATCTACTACCCACACAGCATGGTGAGTGTAACGCAACATCCACATCTACTACCCACACAGCATGCTGAGTGTAACACAACATCCACATCTACTACCCACACAGCATGGTGAGCAGCAGCGGCGACACAAGGCTGTTATATGTCCTCTGATGCGCGATGCACCCCTGCAGCTGCCAGCACATGATGCATAATGATTGTCTGTGTAGAGGCCGTGTGGGGCGACCTATTGACTGAACACCAGTGACACAATGGTCCACTTGCCGATCGCAACAGTGTCGTCATAACTCTGCAAGCTATTATATACCGCAGGGTGGCGGAGTGAAGCGGCTGTTCCGCAAGGTTGACAGCAAGAGCAGCTGCTATGACCCACACCACCCGGGCACGGTGCGGCGCGACGGCAGCTACATCTACGAGGAGTTCCTGGCCACAGGCGGCACGGACGTCAAGGTATGGGCAGCTATAGACAGCTGCAGGCTGAAAGCTATAGACTGCTGCCTACAGCTGGCTGCAGGCTGGAAGCTATAGACTGCTGCCTGCACGCTGAAGATTGGTCAGTGTGCTGATTTGGCGTCGAGCTACATCTACGAGGAGTTCCTCGCCACAGGCGGCACAGACGTCAAGGTATGGGCAGCTATCAACCGCTGATAACTCATGAGCGCAAGCTAAAAGCTATAGACAGCTGACTTACACTGGAAGTTGGCCAGTGTGCTGGTGTGGCACTGAGCGACATCTGCGAGCAGTTCCTCGCGACAGGCGGCACGGATGTCAAGGTATGGTTAGCTATAGACAGCTGAGTGCAGGCTAAAAGCTACAGAAAGCTGTGTGCAGGCTGCAACTTGGCCGGTATGGTGGTTTGGAACCGAGCTACATCTGTGAGGAGTTCCTCGAGACAGGCGGAACAGACGTCAAGGTATGGCCAGACTGCTGAGTGCAGGCTGAAAGACAGCAGTTCAAGTGATCGACCGAAGTTCCACCAAAGCTGGACAGTGTGCTGGTTTGGCAATGACTGGAAGCTGGAATGTAGCTCTGGCGCACTGGCCCATAGACTACCTGCTGACCAGGTTGATGCTGCTGCTGCTGCTGCTGCTGCTTCTTCTTGCCTCAGGTGTACACTGTTGGCGCCCGCTATGCGCATGCTGAGGCATGCAAGTCACCCGTGGTGGATGGTCCGTCAGAATTCTGCTGAGCATCTTGCCGCTGCTGCTGCCACCATAGGTTTACACTGTCGGGCCGCGCTACGCGCATGCTGAGGCGCGCAAGTCACCCGTGGTGGATGGCCGCGTGCTGCGCACCGCAGACGGCAAGGAAATGAGGTGGGCAGGGGCTGTGGGTGCTGCATCACATTGGGCCTGCGTGTGCTGCTTTGTTTAGAGAGGTTAGTTACATGTTTATTGGCATCCTTGGGGTGGACACAGCGCGCAGCCATCGATGGCCGCGTGCTGCGCACAGCGGATGGCAAGGAGATGAGGTGGGCAGGTGCCTGTGGGCGCTGCATTATATTGGGATTGCATTGTGATTATTGAGGTTGACACAGCTTGCAGTGGTTGGACGGCCGCATACTGTGCACAACAGACATGCATTTGTGGGAAAATTCATCGAGGCAGTCTTGGAGACATGCAATGCTCTGTGTTTGCCCTCTTAGATGTTGACCGTGCACAACATGCACAGCAGCTGTGGGAGAAAGTAGAAGTCGAAGGGTTTGACCGAATTGCCGCATGTTTGCGGTGCTGCTGCAGTTTCCATGTGCTGCTCAACCCAGGTGCTCAATCCAGCTGTATAAGCAAAGGGGTTGACTGATTTGCTGCGTGTTTGGTGCTGCTGCAGGTTCCCTGTGCTGCTCAACCCAGCTGAGAAAGAGATCAGCCGCACAGTGTGCCTGGCCTTTGGCCAGAAGGTGCGAGGCATGGTTTGATGCAAATACTTCAACAAAACACCAACATTGTAGATAATTGCACGCCACCAACAGCTGTAGCCAGTCGCAATATTGCAGCCAGTTGCTTTTCATGATGCCCTTGGGCAGAAGGTGACAGGCATGACAATGAGATCTTGTTTTAGAGTTTCTCTGCCCTATGAGCCTCCCATAGCTCCCGGCTGGGGTTACGACTCCTGGTTGAGTGGAGCCTGTAATGTATGAGAGGCATGTATCAATGAAGTCATCACCCGACCCGTGATGCAACGCTGCCAGCGCCTGGCGCGGCGGACACAAGGAAATGTATGAGCCTCCCATAGCTCCCGGCTGGGGTTACGACTCCTGGTTGAGTGGAGCCTGTAATGTATGAGAGGCATGTATCAATGAAGTCATTTGAATGTTTCAGCAGGTCCTTCAGCTGCATGGTGGTTTAGGCCAGGTCAAATAAACGCTCTAGCAGCTGCTTTGCTGAGTCAGCACTGAGAGTGACCATGTTTTATGTAAGGTACACCCTGAATGTGCTGATATGGCGTTCTGTGTGTTGACAGCAAGCAGCTTGTTTGCTCGTTCACCTGTGATGGTGTTCACACAACATTGAGATGCCCATCTGCACCAGGTTACCAAACTAGAACACTGGATTCATCTGGTTGCGAATCTGTTGTCCCTGCAGGTATGTGGGTTTGACCTGCTGCGCAGTGAGAAGGGGCGTAGCTACGTGTGTGACGTCAACGGCTGGAGCTTCGTCAAAAACAGCCGCAAGTACTACGACGACGCGGCAGGTGCGGCAACGTTGCAATCAATCAGGCTTTCACGGCGCATGTGCTGCTGTCAAAGCCAAGTACAACAGTGCGCCTAGTGCGTATTGAGCGTGCCTTGCCTGTTACCTATGCATCTTGCTGCGGCTCCTTCTACACACAAAGTAAATACAGAAACTAGTAAGTAGAAATCCATAACCAAAGCTCTAAATGTAATCCCCCTGTCAACTCTTCCCTAATCATATTACGTCCTGCAGGTATCATGCGCAGCACGATCCTTGCAGCACTGGCTCCCCACCGCCTGGCCCTCGCACCAGCCTCAGGCAGCCCCGTGTCCTTCACACCTGCACTGTCACCAATACTTATGTTCTCTCAACCACAATTGCACAGCTCACATTGTACATGCTGCTCTTGCTCACGTGCACTTTTTGCCATGTTTTCTCTTGCAAACCTCTGCCTCTGCCTGCTTGCAGGTATCATGCGCAGCACAATTCTAGCAGCACTGGCTCCCCACCGCCTGGCCCTCGCACCAGCCTTGGGAAACCCCCTGTCACCTGTACACCTGCACTGTCACTGATTCTTGGGGTCTTTCAATCATCATTGCACAGCTCGAACTGTACAGGCTACTATGGCTCACACGTGCATATGTCGCCGCTGTTTGCCCTTCAAACACCTCTGCCTGGCTGCAGGTATCATGCGCAGCACGATCCTAGCAGCGCTGGCTCCCCACAGGCTGGCCCTAGCACCAGCCTCGGGCAGCCCTCTTTCATTCACTCTGGGGCTGTTACTGATTCTCATGATCTCTCAACCACAATCACACAGCTCACAGTGTACAAGCTGATTTTGCTCACACGGGTAGTTTCGCCGTCGTGGTTTCCCTGCAAACACCGCTACCTGCTTGCAGGTATCATGCGAAGCACCATTCTAGCAGCTTTGGCTCCCCACCGCCTGGCCCTAGCGCCAGCCTCAGGCAGCCCCCTGTCCTTCACTCTGGGGCTTTCGCCAACACAACAGAGCATGGCGGCTGCAGCAGCGGCAGCAGCGGGGTACGATGACGTCGCGGTGGCTGCTGCTGCTGCCGGCTATGACGAGGAGAGCCTGGGCATGATGCGCAAGACAGCCTCCCTGCAGGTGTGCTGTGTTTTCTTTCTTTATTCATTGAATTTCTTTTGAATTTTCGCTCGATTATACGTTGATTTTTTATCTCTCTGCCACCTTGTCGCTAGCAATGCTGCAACCAGCATGCATGGCTGTGGGTTGGCAGTATTCTTGCTGCAACAGCGGCAGCAGCAGGCTATAATGATGTGACTGTAGCTGCTGCTTCTGCTGCTGCCGGCTATGACGATGAGACTTTGGGCATGATGCGCAAGACAGCCTCCCTGCAGGTGTGCTACGCCTTTTTGTAATCCCCGCTTTGTCTGCAACCCCTGCCGCAAGCGCTGAAACCATGTGGCTGTGGAATTGGCAGTAACATTCAAACATGAATGCATGGTAGTGAATTCCACCCTGCTGTGTCTCACAGGTGATTTTATTTCTGCAAAGAGATAGGATAACAAGCGATCCATCTCTTTGCAGGAACTGTCCAGCGTGATGGCTGAGTGGTCTGGCGTTGGCTATCCGACCCAACAAGCTGAAGCTTTGCTCAATACGTATCTCCCCTATATGTACACGTGCAGGAGCTGTCCAGCCTGATGGCTGAGCTGTGTTGTTTCTCCAGTTTGCCAATAAACAAAACCAATTCCCTACAAAAGCAAACAACTCCTAAATGCACGGGCGTCGACCTCCCAGGCGCAAAACGCTGGAATTTTGCTGTACCTAATCTACTTTTAGTATACGTATGATCAAAACACATCCACATGTTTTTTATGTGCAGGAGCTGTCCAGCTTGATGGCTGAGCTGTCGGGGGTCGACCTGCTGGAAGCGACATGCACATCTTGTCCTACTGTCCTACTCATTGCTTTTTTCACTGTTCTTTTATGTGCAGGAGCTGTCGAGCCTGATGGCTGAGCTGTCGGGCGTCGACCTGCTGGAGGCGACGCGTACAGACGAGCGCTCCACGCGAGAGGAGCTGCGCTGCGTGCTGGCTGTCGTGAGGCACGGCGACAGGACGCCCAAGCAGAAGCTCAAGGTCAATCCCAGTTTAATTATATTCATCCTAAATAGATAGATAGATAGATACAGGACGCCCAAGCAGAAGCTCAAGGTACGCCATTATATATGAACCATTCTAACAAGAAGGAACAATAACCAAAAAAAATAGCACCGTTATCAGACGCCCAAGCAGAAGATCAAGGTGAACAATCGAGCAACAATCAACGACGAAATCAAAATACGTGAATAAATGAAGACTGTGGTGCTGCTGTTGTGTTCTTGCAGGTTCGTGTGCGTCAGCCGGCGCTGCTGGCGCTGTTTGCGAAGCACGCTGACAGCAAGGCCAAGCAGGCCAAGCTGAAGAGCCCCGCGCAGCTGCAGGAGCTACTGGATATCTGCAGGAGCACGCTGGCGGTGAGTATTTGATGCTGCTTGACCTATCAACATCTGTGTTTTGTTGTCCGTGTTTGAACATGCTTAGTGAATGTTGGACCATTTTTGACCAGTCGATGATGAAGTACGCGTTGTTGGCTTGACAGCAAGCTGCCACTTGCCAGCAGACTCGCACATGACACAAGGTCGTAGCTTGCCATGTTTCAGTGTGGACGGGTTATGGGTTGAAGTTTGGTGTGCAGGAGCTGCTGGACATCTGCAGGAGCACGCTGGCGGTGAGTGGCTGAGACACAAGTCCAATCCTATCCTTTTTCAACTGTGCGAAAGCCTACTGGCCAGCTGCAGGAGCTGCTGGCCATCTGCAGGAGCACGCTGGAGGTGAGTATATGAGGCTGATTGACCCACAAAAAAACTACGTTGCAGTGTCCATGCTTGACCATTTTGTCCATGTTTGACCATTTTAGTCAGTATTTGACCATCTTTGCAGGACCACGCCGGCGGTGAGTGTGTGCAGATGTTACGCTGAAGTTCATGGATCAGGCTGGGGGCATGCGGTGATGATAAGCTGAAGAGTGCCCAAACTCCTATTGGTGTTGCTGCGCTTTTTTGCTGCAGGAGGCTGGCGGGTGCTCCAGCCCAAGGCTTGTCTGAGGAGGAGGTTGAGACACCAGCCAAGCTCTCTGCATCTTCACCGAAATTTGGCAACCATACAGAAGCCCACTTCTGTGTGCCGTTTGGTCGTGACTCTGCAACTTTCTGGTGTTGTTGCACGCGTCACTGCAGGAGCTGGAACACCCCCCAACGCAAGGCCTGTCTGAGGAGGAGGTTGAGACGCGCGAGGAGCACATGTCTGGCATTCAGAGTGCGAGCTGCGATGTGTCTGCATGTTTGGTGTAACTGCTTGCAGGAGCTGGAGCCCCCACCACCACAAACCTATCTATAGAAGGAGCTTAAGCTCTCTGCAATGTTATTGACAGTTGGCACATGTTGGTGTTGTTGCACTTGTCACTGCAGGAGCTGGAGCACCTCCCAACCCAGGGCTTGTCTCTGAGCAGGAGGTTGAGACATCAGGCAACAGTGCTACTTATAAAAATGTGTAAAAACCCACTGCTGTCTGCCTCATGGCTGTTTCTCTCTGCTGTAGGAGCTGGAGCACCTGCCCGCGCAAGATTGTCTGAGGAGGAGGTTGGGACGCTAGCCAAGCTCTCTGCATTTCCACTGAAAACTGGCATCTGTACAGAAGCCCACTGCTGTGTACCATCAGACCGTATCTCTGCAATTTTTTGGTGTTGCACTTGTCACTGCAGGAGCTGGAGTGCCCGCCACCGCACAGTTTGAGGAGGAGCTCAAGACGCCAGCCAACGCCTCAGCTGCTTTTCTTACTCTACCAAAGCCGACTGCCGTCCGCATTTTATCAATTCTATGCTTGCAGGAGCTGGAGCACCCGCCAACCCAAGGCCTGTCTGAGGAGGAGGTTGAGATGCGCGAGGAGCAGCGGGAGAAGCTGCACATTGTGAAGACGGTGCTTGAGCAGGTGCGTTTTCGTTGCAGGCTGTACAATCCAACTTTGTACGTCACCCAGCTCCCTGAAGTTGCCTCTACCTGAAGAATTGTAGGAGCTACTGTCAGTAGATACAACAAGTATCATATAAACTGCCGTACAGCAGCTACGTTGCAGCTGTATGCAGGCTGCCCTAACTCTGGTGTTGTAGCCTTGAACTGCTGCTGCTGCCCCTTCTAGCGGCGTTCAATGTGTGAGCATGTTGGGCTCGCGGGTTTGTCATTTCCCTTGTGTCACATGTAAGGTGCGGCTGACCTGCAGCTGCTGCTGCACCGTGTTTGAACGCTTGAACATTTGAATGATAATTACCTCCTTGATGTGTCTTCTGCTGTTTGCAGGGTGGCCAGTTCAGTGGCATCAACCGCAAGGTGCAGCTGAAGCCACTCACATGGTCGATCCCAGCAGACAGCCAGCAGCAGCAGCAGCAGCCTGCAAGTGGCGACAACGCCAGCACATCTGCCCCTAGCCAGCAGCCGCAGGACCCCGCAGGACAGCAGCAGCAGCAGCAGCAGACCGCCACCAATCAAGACCAGCAGCAGCAGCCGCAGCTAGAACAGCAGCAGCAGCAGTCCAAGGCTGAGCAGCAGCAGCAGTCGTCTGCCAGGCCTGTGCCTACTGAGGCGCTGCTGATTCTCAAGTATGGTGGAGTGCTGACACATGCGGGGCGCGCACAGGCAGAGGAGCTAGGCAAGGTCTTCAGACTGGTGATGTACCCTAGGTAAGTAGTATAATCTGTGTGATGTGAGTTCAATTTTGCTTATCTTGCTGCTTTGCTTGCATTGGACTGATGCTTAGCAAGTAAGGTGGCGTGCTGACTCATGCGGGGCGCGCACAGGCAGAGGATGTGAGGAAGGTCTTCAGGCTGGTCATGTACCCCAGGTGGGTGGTGTTATTCTGAGATTGCTGCTTTGCTTGCATTGGACTGATGTTTAGCAAGTATGGTGGAGTGCTGAGGCATGTGGGGCGTGCATATGCAGAAGAGCTAGGCAAGGTTTTCAAGCTGGTCATGTACCCCAGGTAAATGGTTTGCATTGCAACATGCCTATCTTGCTGCTTTGCTTGCATTGGACTGATGCTTAGCAATTACGTATGGTGGCGTGCTGATGCATGCGGGGCGGGCACAGGCAGAGGAACTGGGCAAAGTCTTTAGACTGGTCGTGTACCCCAGGTGGGTGACGCCATGTAACACGTTGACTATTTTACATTCACTCAATCAACTGGCGATCCCCTTTTTGTGCAAGTGAATCCACGAATCCATAATATATTATTCTACGTTGCAGGTCATTTGACTGACCCCGTGCTGCTGCTGCCCCTCTGTAGGTATGGCTCAGCGGGTGGCGGTCTGCTGCGGCTGCACTCCACGTACCGGCACGACCTGAAGATCTACTCCAGCGATGAGGGGCGAGTGCAGGTAGGCAAACACCCTTCTTAGTGTTCGTGTTTTGTGTTGTGCTGTTGACCACAACGCCACTTGCTGGAAATATGTCCTGCCCATTATGCTGCTGATGCCTGCTTCCACCAAGGGACTGCTTGCATGGGCAGGCTACAGAGGTATGCCTTTACCATGCCGCCACACATGCTGCTGCTGCTGCGCTGCTGCAGGTGTCTGCTGCTGCATTCACCAAGGGCCTGCTGGCACTTGAGGGCAGCAGCTTGACTCCGCTTGTGCCTGATACATGCCGCTGCTGCTGCTGCTGCTGTTGTGCTGCTGCTGTTGTGCTGCTGCAGGTCTCTGCTGCTGCCTTCACCAAAGGCCTGCTGGCACTTGAGGGCAGCAGCTTGACTCCCATCCTGGTCAGCCTGGTCACTAAGGACGCCAGCATGCTGGACGCATTCGGCAAGGTGTGCTATGTACCATATCACGTGACTGGCGAGTCGGCATATGTTGTCACCAAAGCGATGAGCATGTGCGAAATCGAACAGTGACTGTATCGCCATGTTACTGTGACTTGCTGCACATCTCTGTTGCACTGGATTATGTGAGGACCCGCATATCACCCCTGCCTTGGGTGTGCTGCTGCTCACACCTGCAGGGCGCAAGTGACGACATCCGCAGGGCAAAGCAGATCCTGTACTCCGCAATGACGTGGGACCCTGCTACAGCCACTTCTAACAACTTCACTCCGAACTACAGCCGCAGCACCACCCCTGCACCTACACCACTGCTGACATCTCCCCCTATGAGCCCGCGAAGCATGAGCAGGGCAAGCAGTGGTGGTGGTGCTGCTGGTGGTGCTGCTGCTGCTGCCGGGGGAGGTTCAGGTTTAGCTAGGGTTTCAGCAAACCCTGATCAACAGCAGCAGCAGCAGCAGGGTGTGATGGCAGCAGCTGCAGTTGCGGCAGTCGACGGCAGCAACAGCAGCAGCAGTAATGTGCAGGTTGCGGGTGGGGTGCAGGTGCAGGCGTCCAGCAGCAGTCAAGATGGGACAGCAGCAGCAGCAGCAGGGCCACCTGGAAGCGATATTGCAGCCATGCCTGAGAACCCTCTGCAGCATTTGAAGAGGCTGAATGAGGTCATGAAAACGATGGTTGAACAGGTGATAATGACAGTTGTAACAGTTGATGGTGATTTGAAGCCGTGTGCGTGATTGGGGGTCTTGTTGGTGTCTTTCGGCTGTACAGATTATGCGTGAGAGCTGCCAGTTTGTCATGCATGGACGTGCTTACATGCAAGCTAGTATAGTGGTATGTCGCTGCTTCTCACAGTCTTCTTTGTTGTCATTCAACCACAGCACCAGTCAGATAAGTTTATCTTAAACGCTGTTGTGCCTCCCCCACCACCACCACCCCTCTCCCTGCCTGCCTGGCTATCATTTTATGTTTTGTAACAGCTGCGGCAGCTGGTGCTTGCTGAGAAGCGTCACGGCATCAGCAGCAATGTGGTCTGGTGCTGCTGCATGCTCTGGTATATATCAGTAACAGTCCTATTAGTACACATTCCTCTGGGACCTCCCCTCCCCCTGGCTTCTGTAGAACAGATACAGCAGCTGGTGCTGCCAAGACGTGCCGCGGCAGAACATGTTTGAGGTTATTTTGCATGCACAACTTCTGACATGTTGCGGCCTCTGCGGTGCCACACTGTGCCTTGCTTGCTCGTCGCAGCTGCGGCAGCTGGTGCTTGCTGAGAAGCGCCACGGCATTAGCAGCAATGCGGATTGGTGCTGCTGCATGCTATCATGGATATTAGCAACAGTCAGATCAGTACACACTCCTCTGGTTTCTCCCCTCCCCCTGGCTTCTGTAAACAGACAAACAGCTGGTGCTTGCCCAAGACTGCCGTCACATCATATGTATCTGAATTGCGCATGCACAGCTGCTGACATGTTGCGCCCTCTGCTGTGCCAACCTGTGCTTTGCTTGCTGTTTGCAGCTGCGGCAGCTGGTGCTTGCTGAGAAGCGCCACGGCATCAGCAGCAATGCCAGCAGCAGCGCTAAGGACCTCACACAGGCAGACGCAGCAGAGGCAGCAGCAGCAGCACCATCAGCAGCAGCAGCCAACGCTACAGCTACAGCTGACACCAGCAGCAGCAGCGGTCTCCTGAGCAGCATGACAAGCCTTACAGATCAACCGCTGCCAGGAACCCAACCGCTGAGCCCTAGGGCCTCTCTCTCTTCAAAGAGTGCAGCAGCAGCAGCACCGGCAGCAGCAGCAGCTTCGCCGCAGCGACCGTCCACGGCACCTCCCGGAGGTGCTGCAGCTGCTGCTTGTGGCGCAGCGGGTAGTGCTGCTGGCGGAGCTGCAGCAGCGCGGTACAGCAGCCTCAGCCAGGATCAAAACGTGAGTGCGCTGACAACCATACGACAACACTGTCGTGGAATGTGCTCCGTTTGTGTTACTTATGAGTTTGAACATATGTCTGTCGTTTCATACATGTACTTCCAAACTTCCCATTCCCCTTTGCCTTCTTCGGTCGTTACCTACTTAGGTGCTGCAGTCTGGCCAGCCGTGCAGCGGATGGGCCTATGCCTGCGCTTCCTTTTCACGTGACATGTTCAAGTGCCATTTTGCTGCTGTATGGTTGATCGCATTGATTTCTGAAGGAATAGTAGGAAGTGTGCAGGCGCATCATGTTCCCATTCATCACACACACCCGGAACTTACTCGGGTGTCGAGTTTGCACACATCACACGTAGCTCATTATTGCTTTATTCATGCTATGCAGGACTGGGTGCTACAGCCGGACCAGCCGTGCGGTGGCGAGGGGCTGCTGCTGCTGCTGACCCTGCTGTTGCTGGCCCTGCTGCTGCTAGTGCTGAAGCTGCTGCTGCTGCTGCTGCTGCTGTTGACTTCTTTTGTAGGACTGGGTGCTGCAACCAGACCAGCCGTGCAGCGGCGAGCGGCTGCTGCTGATGTTTGACCGCTGGCAGAAGCTGGCCAAGACCTTCTGCAAGAAGGGCCGCTTTGACATCAGCAAGGTGAGAAAGTAACAGAATGCAACATGATGGTAACATGATTTGAAATAGACAAGACGGCTGGCTGCTGAACAGCCAGACCAAGCAGCCCTGCACAGCCGCCTACGAATGCATTTGTCCACAGCACCCCTGCACATATGTATTGCATAGCGTAGCACCGTAACTTGACTGGTACAACGCATATCTGCTCACAAATTTGCACCTTGTCGCCTGTGTTTTGTGACGTTTTCTGCAGGTGCCGGACATATATGACAGTGCCAAGTATGATGCGCTGCACAACGCCCACCTGGGGTTGACACCCACGCTGTACGACCTGTACGCGGAGGCAAAGATCCTGGCTGATGCAGTGATTCCAAACGAGTGAGTGTACATGCTGCTGTGAATGCGTGTAGTCTGCGACAGACAGACACTATTCAGCTTATATGATCCTGGCTTATGCCGTGTTCTCCAACGAGTGAGTGTGCTGCTGGTCTGGTTCTGCGCTGTGGATGTGGGTGCTTTGCGTGCGTATGTGCACATGATATGACCGACAGCGGAATGCAGAGACACAGATGCTGGCTGATGCCATCATCCACAATGTCTGAGTGCGCAAGTCACGGCAACTATCGTTACGCTGCGCGCACACCTCCAGCTGAGCGTTTTGTGCTGCTGTGTTGCGCACCCCCTCCCAAGTGTCAGCACATTACACACGTACTCTAATCATTCACCCAATCATTCATTGTTTACTTGGTTGTCCCGCAGGTACGGCACGGACCCTGCCGGCAAGCTGGCCATTGGCAGCAAGATTGCCACCATCCCCAACGAATGTGTTATGGGCCTAACAGTACAGCAACGTCTCATGTGTTCAGCCGCTGTTCAGTTGCTGACCTTGCTGCAGAGTCCAAGCTGTGCTGAGTTTCTTGCTGCTGCGCTTGTAGGTACGGCACGGACCCTGCTGGCAAGCTGGCCATTGGCAGCAAGATTGCCACGGAGCTGCTGGCCAAGCTGCTGGACGATCTGCGGGCAAGCAAGGAGGAGAGCCTCGCCACACTCACAGGTGGGAGGTCACATTACATGACAGTACATTACGCTACATCATATTGTATTGCGATATACACCAGCTATATTGAGAGTTAGTGCTGCGTTTGTGCAAGGTTGCTGGTGTGTTGGTGGCTGGCCAAGCTGCTGGATGATCTGCGGGCAAGCAAGGAGGAGAGCCTCGCTACACTCACAGGTGAGGAGTGATGGTTTGCTGTGTTCTGGACACGAGCTGACCGTGTGTCTGTGATAGGGGTGCTGTCTGTGATAGGGGTGCTGTCTGTGATAGGGGTGCTTGTCGCTGGCCAAGCTGCTGAAAGATTTACCAGCAAGCAAGGAGGAGAGCCTCGCCACGCTGACAGGTGGGACTTCATACGTTGCTACGTTGAATGTGCGGGCGTACTGGTTCTCAGTTTGATGAGTTTGTGCGAAGCTGCCATGTTGCTGGCCAAGCGGGTGGTGATGACCTAATGGCAGCAAGAAAGGAAGCCTTGCCACACTGACAGGTTGCGTGTTGTGTGCGCTGCAGACGTGGAGAGCCCAGTGCTCACCCTTGCTTACGTATCACTGCTTGGACACTGAAGCACCCCTTTGCTGATCATGTGCACTATGGTTGCACACGTGCACTGCAGATGTTACATTGTTATTTTGCTTTGCGCATGCCATCTAAGATTGTGATTGACGTGCTTGTGCGCTGAACTAACGTGCGTGTTGTTGGCGCTGCAGATGTGGAAGGCCCAGTGGTGGTGAGCAGGGTCAACCAAGATGGTGGCTGACATGTATATAACCCCTCTCAACATCACCAATATTCTTTTTTGCGTGTTGTTTGCGCTGCAGATGTGGAGGGCCCAGTGGTGGTGAGCAGGGCCAACCCGGACCGGCCCCTCAGCCGAAAGTCCATGCCAGCTCTACGCGCAACATCAGCAGCTAACGCCAGCAGCAGCGCTACCGCTGCATCATCTGGCAACATAAACAGCAGCCTTGCTGCAGCCTGTACTGCATCTGGCAGCCAAGATAGGGATAGGGATAGGCCAGCAGAGGACGCCTCACCAAGCGCTCGCGTTGCGCGTGCAGCGAGTGCGGGTGCTTCGCTCGCGTCTGCTGCGTCTGTGGCTGCTGCTTCGGACAGCTCAGCAGCAGCAGCAGGGCCAGGCAGCGATCGTGCTGGTGGTGATGAAGCAGAGGTTGAAGGTTTTGAGGGGGATGAGGGTTTTGAGGCTGAACCGGAGCTGATCCACAGGCTGTGTCCAATGTACGCATCCGACATCAACAGCCCGCTGAGGTGAGGCCACTGTGATCTGTGATCTGATCTGTGATCTGGTTTGATCTGTGATCTGCGATGTGTGATCTGTGAGCTGATCCACAGGCTGTGCCCCATGCATGCGTCCGACATCAACAGCCCGCTCAGGTGAGGCGACTGTGATCTGTGATCTCAGATCTGGTTTGATCTGTGATCTGCGATGCGTGATCTGTGAGCTGATTCACAAGCTGTGCCCCATGACGCATCCAATATACAGACCGCTGAGGTGAGATCTTGCTGTCATGTTGCTGAGATGTTGCTGCCATGTTGCTGAGATCTTGCTGTGATTTTGCTGGGATCTCATGCAAGCACTCTCTGGCCAGCTTCTGACATCTCCATCACATGGCATTGGCCTTCTCCCCACACTGTGCATTGTTGCTGCTGCTGTTGCTGCTGTTTCACCTTGCAGGCACGTGCGCACACGCATCTACTTCACAAGCGAGTCGCACATGCACTCCCTCGTCAACCTGCTGCGCTTTTGCCACCTGAGACACAGCCTGCTACCGCACAGCAGCAGCAGCATCTGCAGCGGCAGCAGCAGCATCTGCAGCGGCAGCAGCAGCGCGATCAATGCTTCAGGGGCAGCGACACCAGGAGCATCAGCAGCAGCAGCAGGAGTGCAGGATCCTCCTAGTCGGCTCAGTATTGATGCTGACTCAGCAGCAGCAGCAGCAGCAGCAGCACGAAGCAGCGGCAGCAGCAGTGCAGCAGCACCTCCTAGCCTCCACACAAGTGGAAGCTTCGGAGGCGGCAGCAGCAGCAGTGCAAATGCGGCGGCAGCAGCAGCAACAGCGCCTGCGCCATCTGCGCTGCTTTCTGACGATGCATTTGCAATGCTGAGGGCCTGTTCTGAGCTGGACTATCTGACACACTTGGTGTTCAGGCTGTATGAAAATATGGCGGTGCCGGCAGATCACCCGGAGCGCTTCAGGATTGAGATTCTGTTCTGCCCAGGCACTGCATTTGACCCAACAGAGGTGAACATTCTAAGAACTTGTTCTGTTGGTTGTGCTGTTGAGTACAGCTGCTGCTGCCGTGATGATGCATGAGGCCGTAGTCGCAGCGTTGCCTATGGTTGCAGTTGTTGGTGCTGTATGAGAACATGGCAGTACCCGCAGACCACCCTGAGCGCTTCAGGATTGAAATCCTCTTCTGCGCAGGCACTGCCTTTGACCCAACAGAGGTGAGTACATTCTGAACACGAGTTCTGTTCGTTGTGCTGTTGAGTACAGCTGCTGCTGTCATGATCATGCGTGTGTTTTGTAGCCGAAGGTTGCCTATGGTTTCATCTGTTGGTGCTGTAAAAACAACAGCTGTATGAGAACATGGCGGGTGCCGGCAGATCACCTAGAGCGCTTCACGATTGAGACCCTGTTCTGCCCAGGCACAGCATTTGACCCAACAGAGGTGAGCACATTCTGAACACGTGTTCTGTTGGTTGTGCTGTTGAGAGCTGTTCCTGCAGATCTGCTGGCTGTAAAAACAGCTGCAGATATGTTGGTTGTGCTTCGATGCTAGAGGAACCCTTATGCTGCTGCTGCTGCTGCTGCTGCTGCTGCTGCTGCTGCTGCTGCAGACCATCCCTCCCAAGGGCAGCCACACGCCGCCCCCGTGGCCCCGAGTGCCCAAGGGAGACGGCCACACCCTGGCTGACTTTGACCGGCTGCTGCTGCTGCTGCTGCTGCTGCTGCTTTAGAACATCTCTCCGAAAGGCAATTCATGATGCCTGCTTTACTGCCACCGCTCTTGTCTTGCTATCTTTTCTGTTTTATTAGAGCATTTTGGCGGCGGCTGCTGCTGCTGCTGCTGCTGCTGCTGCAGACCATTCCCCCCAAGGGCAACCACACGCTGCCGCCGCGCCCCCGAGTGCCCCTGCACAAGGGAGACGGCCGCACCCTGGCTGACTTTGAGCGTCTGCTGCGGCCGTTTGCAGCCAAGAACAGGACGTGTGCTCAGCGGCTGGCAAACCAGGGCAGTGTGGCTGTGGCATCTGGTGCAAGCACCGGCAAGTAGGATTGTGGAAAATGATGAAGACAGACACTGCTGACCAGCCAACAGCCTTGAGCAAAGGTGTGCGAAGGTGTGAGCAGGTAGCCGCTGCCTTGATCGGATCAAGCAGGCAACTTGACAGAGTGCACAGCAGATGTGGTGCTGCTGCGTGCACTGCGCTGCCTGCAGCTGTGGGAGACTTTGGCAGGCAGGAGTACAGTTGGCTGAGCCACTTGCGCAGCGTCTTTGAGGCTAGCGGTCGTCACAAAGCTGTTCATGTACGCTTCAGATGATTTTTAGATGGTTCCGAGACACCAGTCGCAGTAACTGCGACCCTGGTGGCAGCACACGCTAGCTGCGTCGAGTAACAGTGCTACATTGGACGGCGGTGTTTCAGATCTACATGCCCAACCTGAAACCGAGGCAACTCAAGACTTCATCTTTACATGAAAAGACTATGAGTATCGATAATGGATGTCGCTCATGCGCGAAGTTGAGATCACGGTTTGAGGTCAGCTCGCAAGACAGCCAGCTACGCAACTAATATGCCCCTTCCCCAAAGTTTAAAAGTCTTATGTTCGACACCGCACTTGCTTGACGGCGGCAACGAGCTGCACTGGAGCAGTGTGTGGACCTAAGTGCACCTGCTGCCCGTTCTCCTCACTATCGATCGGCTAGCGACGTGCATGAGCGTGCTTCATGAACGAATTTTGTGTGCAAGCAGCTGGAGCACCAGCAGGCGGTGCAGGCTGCCGCGTTTTGGGCGCTATGCATGAGCAGCATCAAGAGCAACAGCAGCGTCGCAGCATGCGCATGGCAGCGCGCATTGGAGTGGCAGCTGTGGCTGCAGCTGCAGCCGACAGCGGCGGTGAGAGCATGTCGGACAATGACAGCAGCAGCACATCGGATAACCACAGCAGTGAAGACAAACGCTCACGTGACAGCGACGCAGCAGCAGAGGCAGAGCAGCATAGCAGGGAACAGGCGGGTGGCAGCACAACAGAAGTAGCTGCAGTGAGCTTGCAGCAACAGCAACGCAAGAGGCGCAGCGAGCACAGTGGGGCGAGCAGGACTGGCAGCAACCGGCACAAGGGGACTGGCAGCAGCAGCGGTGCAGCGATGCCTGCTGCAGTGCCTGCTGTGGAGCGCGTAGGCCGCAACTCACTGCCAGTGGTTGAGCATCCAGAAGGTGTTTGACGCGTAGAAGGCAAGGTGAGAGATTGCTGAATAGGCAGGGTCGACAATGTGTTTTTATGCTTTCATGCGACGACACCGCTGCAAACGCAATGCAAGCAACCGTTGGCGCCTACAAACCGCCTAGTTGCTTTGGAACCGTTCCATGATAGCTGAGCTATTACTTGTAGTCAAGCAGGAGCAACCCTAAGTAGCAAAGTTGAAGGTGAGGTTCAGATGCTGTGCAACATCTCCAAAACATTTGTATGTTCCGCCTCCTGTTACAGACATATCTGGTCCGCGACAGGAGCCGCCTGCAACCTCATGTGCCTACAGCTTTTGCTGTCAAGTGCTTCCCTCACCTGCAGCCTGGAGGCAGCCAGCCAGTGCGGCTGTACATCTCACTGGTCACAGAGGATGCCACACAAAGCACGTCAACAGCAGCAGGTAAGAAATGGTGGTTTCTGGTATGGTTTTGAGGAAGGCAGTGCAGAAGTGCTTCTCCGGCGATCCCGTGCGTCATCGCCAGGTATGCTGGTCTATATATATGCAATGAGTGAAGTGCGGTGGTCAGCTCAGTGCTGCTTACCGTAAGCATGGCATGATGTTACTGCACACATCTCATTATGGCATGCTGGCTGTGACCACGTGCAATGGCTGCAATGCAGGTGTAGCGGCAGTAAGCAGCAGTGCAACGGCTGGTGGCAGATTGTACTACATGACAGGCTGCTCAGCAGCACTGCTCAGCTATACAGGCCACACAGTCACAGCCATGTCTTACCTGGCGCGCAGCACGCAGCATGCTGCAGAAGAGGCAGCTGCAGGATTGGACGCTGCAGCCACCTGGCAGGTGCACCAGGTGCGACATGTTTCAGGAGTCCGCAAATGCCAGCTGGGCTGTCTATGCTCCGGCAGTCATCAAGTGCAACATTCTTTCTGTGACAATCTTTCTCTGGTCCATTTCGGGGCATGCTGGTAGCACAGGAGAGTTGCCTGGCTTACAGGGAGCCTGGTAAACATACAACTGTACCCATGGCCTGGCACAGGTAAACTTATTATCCGTGATTCAAATTACTGCACCTATCTTGTGAAGCAAGCCCACAGAGTTTCCAGGTGCAGGCAACAAGAACACCAGGCTTAACTATCATGGTTTTTGTGTTGTTTGCTGCAGCCACTTACACAGACAACGTTGCCAGCCCCACAAGCAGGCCAAGTGGCTGTCACTGTGCCTCCCGCCCTTCTGCGCGCAGCATTTGGTGGCGACTGGCAGCAGGCTAGCTTCAGGGTGCAGCTATCAGTGCACATTGACGGCGCATGTATGGCAGGCAGGTAAGGGCCCTGTTGTGCTGATGAAATCGCATTATCACAGCCAGTGCATGTTGTCCTTACTTGTATATGTTTTGTGCGCTGTCTTGCCTGATGCTCAAGGCAATCGCACACCAATGCTTACATTGTGCGTCACAACATTTACACCCTACACCCGCAGCAGAAGTGTTAGTTGATGGCTGCACCCATGTAGCGGTGGGTGACTGTGTTTATAATTCATCAGACAGGTGACCTGCATATAGTTCTGCCGTCTTGTGCGCTGCAGGGGCCACATGCACAGGCAGGACACTTCACTCTCGTCCGCAACAACAGCGGTGCCCTACGCCAAGTTCGAGTGCGCCTGCCAGTCACCTGCTCTTCAGCTGTGCATGGCTCGCAGCTGGTGATGATGAGGGCAGCAGCACCCAACCTGCTGCAGGTGAGAGCAGGCAGACATTTCCACCTGCGCATTGCCTTGCTCCTGGACACCAAGCACAGCTTGGTCAGACGGTCCGCCTACTTTTTGCAGCAACACAGAGCATTTCAAACGCACAGCAGGGCAGTCCTGTTCTTGTGGGCAGTGTGGAAGCGGCATGTGACCTGCAACAAGGATTGCAAAGGCTCGATCGCTATTAATTCATGCCCATCCATGCAGGCCCATGTGTCAAGCACAGACGGCAGATCACTACCAGTAATGAGCAGTTACTGCATTGTCACAATTGATTATGTACACGGCATTTTCTGTTGTGACTTCGCTTTATGTTTTGTATGGTGCCCACAAAGGTACATGTGTCAAGCAGCAACATCCACCCAGGCGCGCTGCCTGCAACTGCCATAGCATCTGCTACTGCCAGCTCGCAAGCAGCAGGGCCAGCAGCAGCAGCAGCAGCAGTAGCAGCAGAAGCGCCACATGCGCCAGCTGTTGTACAATTTAAGCAGGAGCAGCATCTGCTGTCAGGGATGTACCCAAACCAGCAGCAGCAGCAGCAGCAGCGTGCAAGGTCTGCTCCAAACGCCGCACTCCTACTGCCGATGGGGTACCGCTTGGTCCTTGTGAACACAGAGCAGTGTCCAACACTTCACAGGTGAACATCTTGGACACGCAACAGTGTGCAGGATAGCAACGCATGTTACTGAAGCTGTACCAGCAGCATGCTGCTGATGTATAGAGCTCCAGCAAAGCATCTGTCACACCACTTGCTCACACAACGTGTCTTAGTGCAAACATGTGTCAGCTATGCTGTGTTGCCGTCCAGTAGCAGCTGTGATGGATCACAGTGCACTGCAATCACTTTATGTTCACTTTTTGTGCAGGCCCAGGCTTCAAGTTCTGCTAGTAGCCGCACAGCCTTTGTACCTTCAGTGATGAGTGCATCTGGCACATCTGGATGGCCAAACGCAGCAGCTGCAGCAGCAGGTGCAGGAACAGCCGCTGCTGCAAGTGGCGGCATTGCATGGCAGCCAGTATTGCAAGTGCAGCGTCAACAGCAGATGAATAGCACAGAAGTTCCATCACCTGCCAGGACACACATTGCAGCTGCAGCAGCAACGGCTAGCACTCCACTCCAGGGCAAGCTGCTGCTGGTGGCAGCCATATGCAAGCTGGCATGCAGCAGATGGTGCAGCAGCTGGGATGGGCCAGGCATGCAGCAGCTACCATCAGTAACTCAGCACCCTGGCAAGCAGCTGCTGCTGCAGCGGTCTATGCCAGACCAAGCAGCATGGTGCAGGGACGCCTTGTGGATAGCACGGCTGTTGCAGCCAACAGGGACAAGCAGGCAGGAGCAGCAACAGCAGCGGCACCTGCGGCTGCAAACACGGCAGCAGCAGCAGCAGCAGAAGCAACAGCAGCTCTGCCTGCAGTGCAGCCACCACCACATGCAGTGCCAGCATCAGTGCCATGCGCACCACCCTTGCCACCACCTTTCCTGCACCGGGAAGTGACAGGTCTGTCAACATCGCTGCTGGCACCTCAACCTGCAGCTGCCGCAGCTGCAGCAACAGTTGAGAATTCGGCACTTCAGCGAGCAGCGTCTTCTGGGGTGACTGAGTCCATTGCAACGTGTGATGGTGAGCAATGCAGCTCAGCAGGCGCTGCCGCTGCCACTGCTGCTGTTGACGATGCTGAGGGTGCTTAAAGCCCAGTGAATGCTGTTTGGCCGCACGGCGCTGCATGGAACTGCAGCAACAGCAGCGCTGGTAGGCCTGCAGCAGCTGCTGGGCCTGCTGATGCTGCTAGGGATGTGGCTGGCTGCTCGGAGAAGCATGAGTACAGTGAAGCAGCAACAGCAGATGGTTCTGGCGGTGACTTAGCAGCAGCAGCGGCAGTTGGGGCAGTTGCAGCAGCGGCAAGAGCAGCAGCAGCAGCCGTGGTGGTGCCAGCTGTGCAGGTAAAGCTAGACGTTCAGGGGATACTTACAACACAGCAACAGTAGCAGCACCACCACCACCAGCAGCAGCAGCAGCAGCGGCGGCGGTTGAATGTGCTGGCTCAATTGTCGCTGCTCAGACCCAGCTGCAAGGCAGCAGCAGCACAGAAGCAGCAGGCATGTACTTTTAGTACTGTTGGAGCAAGCACGCAGGTAGCAACGCAGATAGTACAGCAGGAAGATCTGACCCTGGCAGCAGCAGCAGCAGCAGTCAAGGACATGTCAAAGCCAGCCACAACAACAGCAGGGGTGAGCATGCCCCCAGGGGCAGGTGCAGATGCAGCAGCAGTTGCGTCAGCAGCACCTCTACTAGCTGTTGCGGACGCAGCAACGGTAGCACCGGCTGCTGCAGTACCTGCTGCAGCAGCTGCAGCAGTAGCATCTGGCGCTGGGCATGTACAAGCAGCAGCGCAACTACCAGACCATGGTAATGGCAGCTCGTCGGCCGCAGCAGCAGTAGGCAACACTGCTAGATCAACACCGCAAGCAGCAGCAGCAGCAGCAGAAGTAGCAGCAGCAGTAGCAGCTTCAGCCCCAACTACTGGGACAATGCTTCCGACACCGCCACTAGCAGCACCATCAACAGCAGCAAAGGCAGCAGCGAAAGGGAGAGCAGCAGCACTAGTCCAGGGTTTCGCCCAGCAGCCCTCTAGCAAGGCGGCGCAGCAGCAGCAGCAACAGCAGCAGCAGCAGCTAGGCGCTGCCATAGAAACAGTGGACTTGACGGGTGATGAGAGTGAGCCAGAGACCAAGATCAAGCTAGAGCCTGGTGCAGTGCCCAACGCTGGCGCAGCGCCAGATGCCGCTGCTTCAACTGGAGCTGCAGCTGTTGCTGCCCCAACAACAGCAGCGCACACTCCACTTCAAGTATTACAAGCTGCTGCAGCTGCAGCAGCAGCAGTGGCTGCAGCTTCTGGGGATACGACAGGGTTGCCACCCTCACCTCAAGCAGCACCAGCACCAGCACCAGCACCAACAGCAGCACCACCAGCACCAGAACCAGCACCGGAGCCTGCTAGCTTCAGCCTTGAGCCTTTCAGCACCAGCAACGTGCCTGGTGCGCTAGCGCAGCTGATGTTGCTGCTTGACCACATGGCAGCTGCTGATGAGCTGGTGGAGCGGCTGCATGCCAGCGCTGAGCTGCTGGCTGGGCTGCAGGGGCCTGCAGGGCAGCAGGATGCTGCTGCTGCTGCTGGCCGGCTGCAGCTGCTGCAGGTGCATTATGCGACCGTGCAGCTGTGGGCGCGGCGAGGGAGGTTTGAGAAGGCTGCTGGTGTGATAGATGCTATGCTCAGGGGGCTGGGGGTGTGAAATGCATGTGCGGTTTGCTTACACTAGGCCAGAACAGGCCTGATTGGTTAGGGGGTTTTGGGGGTTACCTAACCAATCAAGACCGGGAAAGTTAATGACCAGCTCCGCCGGTCATGACCGCGGTGTGGTCATGACCAGCCCTTGGCCGTGCTGGTGAGTTAAGCCCTTGTCTGGCAAGCATGGCCTTCAGACCGGTCAGGCGTGGTCAGACAGTAACTGTGCTATGCCGGCGAGTGTCCCGATAG
>CADDIJ020002839.1:0-10785 GCA_902809745.2 Tetradesmus lagerheimii
AGTAAACACGCATGCAGCGTGGGTAGTGCCGATGACCTCGGTACTGAACCAGGCCCCATGTTGGCACCTTGGTCCTGTTAGGCCCTGGGAAGGGGTATATGATGAATCTGCCATGCAGCAACTCTGCTTCTGCCAGCATGCGTCTGCGCTGCTTCCCAAACAAAGGCGCTACATCCAGCCTAGCCTGCTGAGCCAGATCCTGTCTGTACTGTTCATTCACAGCTTCTCTTACTTCCACAGGTCCTATGTCGACACCTGCTGCTACACAGTAAGGGCACAGCCAGGCGCCAGCGGGCACACGCCTCAAAGGCGGGACCAAGCACTGCAGATGCCAGCCTGTCGCGCAGTTACTACACAGAAGCATGCGTGCTTCATCATAAGGCGAGCCGCATACCTCACAAGGCAGGTCTTCAGGGGGCCTGGCCAGGGTAGGATCTACTGTTGGGTCTATATTTGGCAAATGGCAGGGTGCTAGGTTAACTATGTTCTGCTGTATGGTGGTGCCACATCTGCCTTGCAGCGTAACCTGGCCCTGCGGCTTAACAGCTACCACGCGCAATATTTCTGGCCGGGCTTTGATCTGCAAAGTATTCTGCACATCATGATCTTGCACGTATACAAACTGTCCTGGAAAGAACTTCAGCAGAGAAGGTTTGTAACTTCCGCTGTTGATCTGCGCATACCTCTTCTTATCCCTATGCTGGGCTATCTGCAAGTTGGCCATAGCTTCAGGGCAGAGTCGTTGCACCACAGCAGCGCGTTGTAGCAAGCACTCGGCGGCAAAGTCAGGGTCATCAAAGCTAATTGGTTGAGACAGGCGCTGCACTATGGCTGGTGGCACGACAGGGCGTCTAGCAAACATGAGCTCATAGGGCGAAATTTTAGTGCTAGCCTGCGGTGAGCACCTGTATCCCAGCGCTATCCAGTGCATGCCTTCATCCCAAGTATCTATGTTACTTTCCTGCTGGCAGTACTTGCGCAAGGCTTTCTTAAATGTCTGCACCATGCGCTCAGCCAGCCCGTTGCCCTGAGGCCTATGTGGCGCAGTCACTCTATGGTCTATGAGAGCAGATTCCAGCAAAGCATCAAACTGTCCTCTGAATTCTGTGCCTTGATCACTGCAAACAACTGCCATGGCTGAGAACCTTGACAACACATGTGATAGGAAAGCACGCGCAGTATGCATTGCTGTCTTCTCAGGCAGGGCTATCACCTCCACCCATTTAGACAGATGCTCTATGCACACCATCACCCACTTGTTGCCTGATTTGGTTGGCAGGAACTCGCCACAGAGGTCGACGCTCCAGCGGTAACCCAGCGCCATGATGGGCAGTGGTTGGAGCTCAGATGAGCGCGCGTTGAAGGCCAGGTTGACGCGTCGGCACAGGTCACAGCTTTTCACCTGTTCATACACATCTTTATACAGGTCATACCAGTAAAATTGAGAAAGCAGCAGTTGGATGGTGCGCTTCTCACCAAAATGGCCTGCCTTCGTATGCATCTGCTTAACTAAGTCCTGACGCTGTCCAGGTGACGGCACAACTCTGGTAGTGCCGTCTGGCATTTTCCTAAGCATATTCTCATGCACCATAGCACCATCATTGACAGTTAGCCACTGGTACAGTGCTGCGCGGCGATGCAGCTGTCGCAACTCTCTAGCTGACAAGCCAGCTGGCACAACGCCTTCACGCACAAAATGCAAGAGAGCAGCATCCATCCATATGTCACGCTTTACTACATGACTGGAGCTGGTCTGGTCATGCACTGCTGCCATGCAGTAGATTGTGCTGCTATAAAAGGGCTCCACTTCACTCACATTACTAAGGGCTGCAGCAGACGTCAAAGGCTGGCAGACACAGGCGTCAGAACCAAACTGGATGACTGTGGCAGCAACTTGAACCGACGCGGAAGGCAGAGCAAGCGAGGTGGAAACTGCAGTGGGCTCTGCTTGTGCTGGTGTGCTAAGAGACTGGCACATGGCAAACAGGCTGCTGACAGCACTCATGTCCATGGCTTTGCCTAGAGCTGCGTGCCGCGCTGCATCATCTACAGCAATCTGCCCAAGCACAACAGGCACGTACGTACAACCCTGGTCAAAGCCCATAGCTAGCTCTCTTTCTTCTGCATTAGGCTCTGTCCAGCAACGCTGGTTGCCATCAAACACAGCACCAGGCTGACCTGCTTTGAATGCTCTAGACATGCGGTAAGCAGTGAAGGTTGGCAGGGCTGACAGTGGCTCACCCTTGACGTTGCAGCGGTAGAAGGGCGCTGCGTCCGACTTGACAGCAGCCAAAACCACTCTACCTGGCCTCAGTATATCTGTCACTTTTAAACCTGCGGGCCTGTGTACGTGCTGCAGCACAACTTCAAGCTGCTGCAGATGAGCCAGATTAGTCCAGTAGTGGCGCAGCCGATGTGCATAGCTGCCAAACTGCGCTGCATCACATGCAAGCGGGTGACCAATGCACTGACAGATGAACTGGTACTCGGCTGCGCTAGTCTGCTGCAACGCTCCAAAGTTGTGTCTAAGGTAAGTGTTTTCTATAAAATAACCAGGCGGAAGCTGCGGCTGTAGCTGCTGCAAAGCACCCAGCACACGTTTCATGGCGAAGAACGTGGCTGAATGCCCGCCTGACAGTCCTTTCCCACTGCCTGCAGGGCTCAGGTCCTGACACTCAAAGCCGGCAACAACCAGCCATTGGTCTCCATTTTGAGCTCCTGCTTTAACTAGGTGGTCACTGGTTATGGCAGCAACATCTTGCGGCAAGGCCGTAAAGGCATAACGGTAGCTGTCGCGGCTTAGCAGTGCAGGGTACTGGCCGTTGAGCTGGTGCAATCTGTACGCAGCAATGCGCCTAGCTACTGGATCTTTATCGCAGTAGACATACTTCTGCACCATCATGCCGCTGCGTAAAGCCATTTCTAAGCCACTGCAGATGCCACCAAAAAGCTCGCAAACAACTATGCCATAACTACATGCATGACTGAAGAACTGCTGTCCTATGACATGTGTGCAGATGGCTGCCGTAGGCTGTACACCATGCTGGTCTCTCACAGGCTGTACATCCTTGCCTCTACGCATTACGCACGCAGGGCGCCACTCATGCACCATAGCAGGGTCTACGAATTTGCTCTGCAGCTGCTGTGCTGCAGCCACATGCCATGCTGCAACTCTTGCCTTGAGCTCACGGCAGCGTTGTTCGGCCACATGACAGTTGGAGCTGACCTGCTTGATCCCCTCATCAGCCAGCGATCCAAGATTGCCTGTTAGCAGGTCTGAGCGATCTATAAGGAAAGAGCTGAGTTCGGCCTGTGCACCATCTACGCGTCCAGCATAACGCATGACATCGCACTCACGCGCGGAGTTGCAAGCAAGCTGTGCAAGCAGTTGCCAGTCTACGCTGCTGCTGGCAGGCGAGCTGCAGTTAGCAGTGGCGTGCAACATGCAGAACCCTGATGAAACAGTCAGAGGTGACAAGCTGAGTTGATCAGCTAGCAGAACTAGCGGGCTGACAACGGGGCTGCCATTCAGCACCCACATGTCAGCTGGCTGGCATTCCAGAAACAAGCAAGCGTTGCTGTCTACGGCTATAGTCAGCCAAAATCATCGCCCACCTGCCATACTGCCCATGTAAGTCCTTCTTGCTGACCAGCCACTTGAGAGGTTCGTGGTCGGTGATGACGGTGACGGGCACGCCATGCAGGTGGTGGCGCAAAGTCAAGCAGGCCCATACAACAGCTAGCAGCTCACCCTTGAAACTGCAGTAGTTAGCTTCATGCTTGTTGAGGGATCTGGATATGCACGCGCATATATGCTCTACACCTTCATCATTGGTCTGAGCTAGTACTGCACCTACACCGCGTTGGCTCCAGTCTGTGTACAACAGCAAAGGCTTACTGCCGTTCACCCTCTTGAGAGCCAAGCCTTCAGTAGTTAGCACAGTTTTAAGGTGGTCTAGTGCTGCCTGCTGCTCATCACCCCAGTCAAACGGCACATTTTTCTTCAGCAACCTGTTGAGTGGTTCAGCAGCGCTGCTAAAGTTTGGCGCAAAACGGCGGTAGTAGCACATCAGGCCAAGCACTGATCTGAGCTCACTCACGTTGGTTGGTGGCTTGAGTGCAGCGATGGCTGCCACCTTGGCCTGATGTGGCGTCAGACCAAACTTACTAACATTGAAGCCCAGATACTCTACAACACTGCAAGCAAACCTGCTCTTCTCTGGGTGAATCTTCAGTCCAACGCCACCCAGGGCTGACAGCACACGTCGTAGGTGCCCTATGTGCTCAGCAGCAGTTTTGCTGAAAATGATGACATCATCTATGTATGCGCGGGCAAAGCCAAAGCAACCAGCACTGCGGAGCTCATGATCTACTATCCTCTGGTAGTGCTGTGGCGCAGAATGCAGGCCAAAGGGCATCCTAGTGAACTGGAAAACCTCACCCTGCCACCAGAAAGCAGTCTTGGCCTGGTCATCTGGGTGGATGCCGATGCTGTAGAACCCTGAGCGCATATCTACCACAGAGAAGATGCCGCATTCGCCAACAGTGTCAAAGATGTCATCTGCCAAGGGTAGTCTATAGTTATCTTTGTGCATCTCTGTATTCAAAGGCCTGTAATCCTGGCAAACTCTCTTATCCACCCATTCACCTAATTCATTCTTCTTTGCAGCTATCACAACTTCAGAGACATACTTGGTTTGCCTGGATGGCATTATGATACCTGCATCCAGCAGCAACTGCATCTTCTCATCCAGCACAGCATATTCAGCGACTGAATGTTGGCGTGGTTTGGTGAAGATGGGTTTGTCGTCACTGCATGTTAAAGGTATGCGGTACAGGCCATGCTCGCCCGTGTAGCCAGTCAAATCTGACAAGGAGTAAGCAAAGCATGAAGACTTCAGGCTAGCAAGCATGCTCTTGAGCTGGTCAATCTGCTCAGCAGAAAAATCAGGGTGGTGACCTATTGTCCAGCCATGCTCGGTCTTCTCGAAACCTTGCCCTGGCACAAGCTCTATATCTCCATGCGGCAGGAAGCCATCTAGTGCGGAGGCATAAGCAGAACAGTTGATATCCAGGGCTGGGTTCACGCGTGAGTCCAAAGCAGCTAAGTTACACGCTATTTCACTATTCAATGTACTGTGCACTGGTGGCAATTCAACCAGCCCACCGGGATCGTGCACATGGTGCCCGGCATTCCACAACAAGTATGCATCGCCATCTGTCCATGCATCTACCAAGTCCGATGTTCCAAGGGAGACAGCAGGCTGATGTGTGAAAGCAGCAGCGCCCCCAAAGAACAACACAGCAGCCAGCCAGATGCATAAGACAATACCAAACTGGCTCACTGTTGGGCGGCGTGCTGCACCAGGCCTCCTGGCACCTTTGAAGGCTACGTTGCCCTGCCGCGCAGTCATGGGTGGCGTGGTACGATAACCAAAGCGCTGTTGCGGCAAGGTAGCCAGGTACCAGTCAGGCTGGTGCAGAGCAGGGTCACTCAGTTGAATCATTAAAAACTTCGCTAAATGACTAAGATGTGCTTGAGTGACTGCACTACAGTCATCGCACACAGGGGCAGCAGGTGCTATGGTTATGCTATTAGACTCTGTTGCGCAACCCAAAACCCTATTGCACTCACATGCAGTAACACCACCCCCCCCTCTGCATAGAGCCAGGGTCACAAGATGAATGCACATTATGTGAGGCACAAACAGGCTCTGCTATGCTCCGCGCGCAGCCCTAGCACATGTCGCCACCACCGCCCTGCTCAGCTAGCCGCCTAGGAGAGGGGCCTGGTGGGGGCGGGGGCTGGTGAAACGGGAGCGAATGGTCAGGTACAGACAACGCTAGTGCGGCACGCTGCTGAGCCTGCGCCAGCAGCGCTGCAGCCTGCTGCTGCATTGCTATAATGGCCTGCAACTCAGCGGGGTTGCCTTGCAGCTGCATGACCACAGCAGGGTCAAGAGGCTTGGCAATCATTGCAAGCTGCTGCTGCTGCTGCTGGGCCTGTGCTAACATGTTAGCGCTCACCAGCCTGCGGCCCAGGTGCTTGCGCGCAGCTGAAGCCCCCTCAGTCAGGCAGGCTGAGGCCCCATTACTTCGTGCGGCTGCGGGTGAACACTCATGTAGGGGCAGATGCGCTACAAAGCCACACGCGTCACACGTACCTCCCCACGTCAAGCCCAGGGAAGGCTCTGGGGACCCGGTCGCGTGCACGCGGGCCATCTGTAGCTGCTCTAGGTCGTAGCATCCCATGAAGCTACTGTCCTGCAGTGCAGCTACGATGCGGCCTTGTGCATCACCCGCCACACTCGCACCACCGCGACTAGACACTAGCATGCGGTCTCCAGTCAGCAACAACTGTTGCTGCAGGCTAAGCATCTGGGAAGCAGATGTGCGGCTAGCGGGGTTAGCTAAAATGGGCCCAATGGCGCTTGCAAACCTAAACATGCTAGCAGCACCCAGGATGGTGGCCCTGGCCACGGCGCCAAAGGCGTCCGCCGAGCTGGTTGCCAGGTACCTGTCCACCCCACCAGTCGCTAGGCTATCGAAGAACTTTGCCTTCATCTCTTTTGCCACAGCAACAGGGTCAGCAAAACTGGCATGCATGCTAGAGCGAGCAGCATCCACATAGCTCCTACTCATGCCACCCAGCCGGTCACGCACACTCCTCCTAGGTGCAGCGGGTGGCTCACGGTTGGTAGTAGCATTCGGTACCCCGCGTAATGTTGGTTGCGCTGCTTTTGCACATGGATAGAATGGCATTAAAGCATTTTTCTGATGTGCTTAAAAGATGCAGTTGTTGTCTGTGCATCTAGTTATTGAGGTTTTCGGACAACAGCTCGAGTCACACCCAAAACCTTGTCCTGCCAGTTACATTCAAGGTGCGTTCCCTGGCAGTCCGCTGGAGTACGCGTTGTGTTGCCGAACAACTCAAGTTAACGCCTGAACGGCAAACATGCTTGAAGCCTGTTCACACCGCCCACGTTGCATCAACCAACTGGACACCTGCTTGTGGGCTTGCCCAGGCTGCCTTGCGTGCTCTGCTGCAGTCTTAAACAGTATTGAATGCCTTTGATCGGAGTTATGAAGCTGGGCGCTGCGTGAAATGCACATCCAAGACAACAGCAGCAGCTGCAGATGCCACGCAACTGACATTACGCCTGCTGCCACGCACACACAAGGCTTTAATGTCGGGCAGTGCTACCTTTCAACAGTATATTGCTAAGAAACATTATCTACGCCGACGCTGGGCTTGCAGTGCAGATGCCCTACGACATGAGGTATGCAGCAGCATCAAGCAGCAGCAGCTGACAACTGCCTGGTCACACCAGATATGCTACATTCCAGACGTGCACTGAAAAGCCAGGATGCATAACATCAAAACTGCAGCACTGCTTGTGGCAGAAAGGCTGCAGCTCATGCTCAACCATGGCTACTGCTTGCAGCAGCAGCAACCTTGAACCATCATGCCAGCAACCTATCATGCACATCATGGAGCTCAGGGACAGAAGCAAACACACAAACAAAGGTGGGACATCAATCACAGTAACAGCAGCTGCTGCTGCAGCATGCAGCTGCTGCAGCTGAGTGCAGCATGCACAGCAGGCCAGCAGCAGCACATCACACAATGAGCAGCTTATATACATTACTGCCTTAAGCGCTTGCTAGGGTAACCACCTTTTTTAGCAATAATATCACGGTAGGTATCCTTGAGTGTGGCCACATTCCTCTGGATCTCTCCTGTGTTGTTCATATCAGAGAAGTACTTTTGCAGCTTCCCCTTGCACTCCTCCACCTGCAACTTCACGTCAGGCTGCTCTCGCTCACGCTTCAGCAGCCAGCGCTGCATGTGGTTCTGCAGACTGCCATGGCAGTTCTCCACCACCTTGTGCATGTCACTGCTGTTGGATGGGTGGTACTCAATAGCTTCAGCTGGGATGCCAACTGATGCCAAGTTGGCCCCCCTGTGGCACCCGTCACCATCAAAGCTGAGCGTGTAGTCAGTGCCGGGGCCAGCAGCCTCTGAAACTTGCGTGTGTGCAGCAGCTTCCACAGGTTGCCCATAAAGTACTCAAACTCCATGGAAGTGAGGCTCTGTGCTACCTTTCCATCCTTTGTCTGCAGGGTGGCAATCATTGATTCCAGGCAGTAGCAGCAGCAGTAAGGGCGGCAGGCCGAGGTCAGCGCATGCACACTGGAAGCAAAGCAGTTTCAGCAGTGAGGACAATGCCAGATCACTGGAAGAGTACACAGCATACAGCAGTGCCAAGAACAGCTATAAGTGTTCATGTGACAATCCAAAGCACATGTGCTACTTAGCAGGTGACACAGCGCAGCGGGAGGCGCGCAAGGATATGCCGTGCAGAGTGTGCAGCGGTGGCGGCAGTGACCTGGAGATGCTAGCATACAGTATCCTAGACAGCATACCACAGATTGAGAAGTATGCACTAGAAGCATGTGCTCTGGCTGGTGCAGCAGACATAATTTCTAGCTGTGGTGAACTGCAGCATGTCAGTCAGCACAAGTATGACGTTATGACAGTCGCACCAGGCAAGCTGCTCATCGAAGTGCAGGGCCAGCAGCACTATGACCAGCCTATGCGCTACACTAACAGTGGCAGCCACCACAACACCAGTGCTGCAGAAAGGGATGAGCTGTTGGGCGTTGCAGCACGCACTGCAGGCTACACTATGGTGTGGCTGGTTCCTGGAGATGAGTGCAACCGTGCTGACAGGTGGCGGCGCATTCTGGGCAAGGCTGTTGAGCATGTCATGGCAAACAGGCCCCCACACCACTTCCAGCAGTGACACTTGCCTTGAAAGTTTTCTTGTCCCTGGTAGGTCCCAGGCCAGTGGTGCCGGTGTAGAAGTACAGCATCACCGCGCCTGCCAGCCCGCACACGGCTATGTAGTAGTTTAGCATGATGCTTTTTGCCTTGCGCGTCTGCGCGCGCTGCAGCTCCAGCATGACCTCTTCATCATTAGTATCTACCCAGCCATAGGTGCTGCTCACCAGCATTGGCATTGCCTTGGCATCAATGTACACCAGGCGCTGCAGCCGCGCATCTGTGTACCTCACCAGCTCCTCGCTACGCTTAAGCCGATTCGCCCTAACTTTTTCTGTTAGCTTCTTATAAGCCCGCAGCATCACACGCTTCAGCCCTGGCCGCAGCTGCTTCATCCTCTTTATCAATGTATCCTCTGTTACCCCTGACTCATCCAGCACCTGCTGCACCGCAGGCCGCGATGCTGCCAACACCTCAATGCTGGGGTAGGGATCAGACCTGCCATGCTGCCTCCACGCCATCAGCTCGTCCAGGCAGAACTGCACCTGCTGTTGCGTTATCTTCACCGGGTGGCCAGCGAGGTTGTAGTGCGTGGCAGCTGCACCCTCAGACTTGAGGCGCCAATACCATTTCCTGATCATAGCTGGCAGGTTCTTAGGCACAGGATAGGTGTGACGCTTGCATATTGTTTTCACCTCAGCCTTGGCTGCACCCATGTGTGCCTCACCCCCATCCCATGAGTTGGCTAGGATGTGGTGCACCTCGTTCCAGTCAGCCTGAGATGCTGTCAGGCGAGGTTTCTGCAGAAAAATTGGTGAAATTGTGTGAGCCTGGTGTGTCAGCTGTGATGATTTGGAAGAATTGGCATGGGTAACTGCAATCTTTACAGCGTTGTGCTGCAAGTGGTGCAGTTGAGTTGCGTCAGGGCTGAGGCCTGACAATCAGGCTGGGTGCCAAAACCCTGTCGACGGCAGCTCGAGTCACACCCAAAACCTTGTCCTGCCAGTTACATTCAAGGTGCGTTCCCTGGCAGTCCGCTGGAGTACGCGTTGTGTTGCCGAACAACTCAAGTTAACGCCTGAACGGCGAACATGCTTGAAGCCTGTTCACACCGCCCACGTTGCATCAACCAACTGGACACCTGCTTGTGGGCTTGCCCAGGCTGCCTTGCGTGCTCTGCTGCAGTCTTACACAGTATTGAATGCCTTTGATCGGAGTTATGAAGCTGGGCGCTGCGTGAAATGCACATCCAAGACAACAGCAGCAGCTGCAGATGCCACGCAACTGACATTACGCCTGCTGCCACGCACACACAAGGCTTTAATGTCGGGCAGTGCTACCTTTCAACAGTATATTGCTAGAAACATTATCTACGCCGACGCTGGGCTTGCAGTGCAGATGCCCTACGACATGAGGTATGCAGCAGCATCAAGCAGCAGCAGCTGACAACTGCCTGGTCACACCAGATATGCTACATTCCAGACGTGCACTGAAAAGCCAGGATGCATAACATCAAAACTGCAGCACTGCTTGTGGCAGAAGGGCTGCAGCTCATGCTCAACCATGGCTACTGCTTGCAGCAGCAGCAACCTTGAACCATCATGCCAGCAACCTATCATGCACATCATGGAGCTCAGGGACAGAAGCAAACACACAAACAAAGGTGGGACATCAATCACAGTAACGGCAGCTGCTGCTGCAGCATGCAGCTGCTGCAGCTGAGTGCAGCATGCACAGCAGGCCAGCAGCAGCACATCACACAATGAGCAGCTTATATACATTACTGCCTTAAGCGCTTGCTAGGGTAACCACCTTTTTTAGCAATAATATCACGGTAGGTATCCTTAAGTGTGGCCACATTCCTCTGGATCTCTCCTGTGTTGTTCATATCAGAGAAGTACTTTTGCAGCTTCCCCTTGCACTCCTCCACCTGCAACTTCACGTCAGGCTGCTCTCGCTCACGCTTCAGCAGCCAGCGCTGCATGTGGTTCTGCAGACTG
>CADDIJ020002840.1:0-23974 GCA_902809745.2 Tetradesmus lagerheimii
CAATGACTCAGTGAAGGCTTCAGCGGCTGCAGGCTGCAAAATGCAGTGCATATCATCACAAGGCAGCCTGTGTTGCAATATGCACTACATGCCACTGACTCAGGGATTGAGACATGGGGAATGCCCTAGCCTTCAGCCACTACTGGTGGTTGAACCACTTGTTTAGAGCCAATATGGAAATGATCACTGCCAATCAGTATTCTCACAGTCACAGTGGACAGAGACAAATAGCAGCAATGCAATGTGGACTCCACTGGCAGCAGCATTGTGAACATATAATACTGCACAAGGCAAACGTGTAAAACAGTTCTGACAACAAACAAAGCAGTGGCTGCCCCGCCGTCCCCTCCCCCCAAAAATTCGAGGGGGGGGGGGGACGGCGGGGCCGAGGGGGCTGAGGGTGCTGCCTGGTACGGCAAAGTGCACTGATAAACAGTCGTTGCAATCACACTGTAATGATCAACCCTCACTAGGAAAAGCAAACACCAGCAATGCAATGCTACAGTCAACAGCTGCTGCCAGTAATTGTGACCCAGACCCAGAAAATCTTGCAATGCAAGCAGGTAAATAAGGCCAAAGCCACAGCTGGCACTTACAATCAATCATTGCAGCATGCACACTACCTAATCAACAAAACTAATGCGGCAGCACATCGCAGGCCAGTTTAATAAAGCCATCATCCACTCAGGATGCCTTGCACCCGCCAACCAAAACACTGCTAATGCTGCTGAATTCCCACACTGCAAATGCACAGAAACCTGTAGCCCGGATGTACAGAAGCCATCATGGCACCAGCACACATCTCATTGACTAATGCAAGCACAACACCAGCCACTTCATCATACGCCTGGGCCTGCTGTGGTGTAAATGCATGTTGCCACTTGCACCAGTCACACAAAGGCACATGGCTTACTTGCCAAACGCTCCCAGCCCACCGGCCAGGCCCATCAGCTTCAGAAACCTCTTAGTGTCGCGGTGTTTGTCATTGCCGTCTCTGTCCATCGTGCGGCCGCTACGGGCACTTCGGTAGTTTCTATAGTGGTGCATTGCGGCTGCAGCACCACCCCCAAGCAGGTGGTGCACGCACACCAGGCTCTGCACGAGCTCCTCATCATACCGTAAGGGCACACCACCTTCAAGGTTCACCTCATAGTTCCAAACGGGGTTGTTGCAAAGGCCCCTGGGGGTGAATGCCAGGCACTTGCCCATGTGCCTGTCCTCACGCAGCGAGCTGAGTCCAGTGTCAGATGGCAGGTAGAGCTGCAGCACGCTGGAAGCGATGTGATTCAGACGTAACACGCGCCTCTCGCCCAGGATGGTGGGGATGTGCTCCTCCACCTCAGCCAGCTTGCGCTTCAAGCACACAATGCAGCTCTCGCTATCCAGGCACCAGCCTGGTGCGTGCTGTTCCTGCTCCTGCTGCTCCTGCTGCTCCTGCTGCTGCTGCTTGCTTTTAACGATTGCAATTTTCTTTTTCAGGAACCTGCTGAACATGTCGTGCTGGAGATACTCGAACACCTTTGCTGCATCTTCTTCTAGCAGCTCATGATCGCTGCAGGTGTGCTTTGCTGCCATTGCTGGCTGGCCACATAGTTTGAGCGTAGACACACCCTGAGGCAGCAGCCTGCCAAGCAGGCTATCCACACGAGGAGGGGCCACTGCCGCAAAGCACACGCCGGGCAGTTGCGGCTGCGGCTCATCCAGTGGGTTTTTGCAGACCACACGAAGGTTGGAGGGAGCCAGGTTAACAGGGTTGCTGTCATGACACACCACCACGATGCGATCCAGCATGGTGCTGCTGCTGTTGCTGATGGTGGTGGTGGTGTTGCTGCTGCTGGGGCCTGCTGTAGGGGTGCTGTGTGCCAGCAGCCACCCCTCAGTGAGCAGTGAACCGTTCCCCAGCTGCTGTTTGTTGGCATAGGCAACTAAGTCCTTAATTAGTACGTCTGTCAGCATGACCTGCGATCCTCCCAGCTGCACGTAGACTGCCTTCACTACAGGATCACCGCTGCTCAGCTCACGCACAGCCAGATTGCGGTTCTGGTTCGAAAGATCAAGCACCGACACATTTGGATCAGTTTTAACCATAAGCATACGGCCTGGAAGGCGCAGAGTAAGAGCCATGTCTCCTGCAAATCTGCGTAAGTACGCGGTGAGCTTGTCTGTAACGAAGAATGAATCAAGTAAAACTAAATGCAAGTAAAGACGCTGAGATTGGCCCAGGTGAGTGGGCAAATAACTGGAATGGGGGTTTTGGCGCGTAAGATAGTGGATACGAACGGAACTGTGCAAGTTCTTGTATGCAAAGTAAAAAAATCCGCTGATCTACGTTCTGATCTATGTTGTACGTGATATTCAGCGTCTGTACATGCCTGCCTTGGAAGGCCACTCGAAGTTTCGTTGCACGAGCTGCATGCACTGATGCTGGATGCAAAACAGTCAGTGGTGGGTACTTTCTATGGCTTATAAAACACCAGCAGCGCTTGGCAACAGGGCAGCAACAGCAGCAGCACTGCTGAACAGGAAATGTTGGGCTACCACACGATCATCATTCCGGGAATGCTGCTGCAGTATTGGGAGGTTGCTTTGCAATATTTTGCTTAACGTTACACTGTTTATTGAAATGCAGGTGCTTGCATCCGTTGCACCACGCTGGATGTGTTGAGCAGCAGCAACCATAACAGCAGCAGATTCTGAAAAGAAGTTGAGCCAACAGTGAAGGTCCATCACTCAAGGAACGATCACATGGCCATGCAAGACGAACCTACAGCAGGTGAAAGCATGTCAGCACAAGCAGAAGGTGAGTTCAAGCAGCCACGCTGCTGTTTGGGCATGCTGCTGCCTGGGCAGTAAAGTGGACAGAAGCTAGGTGCAAATACAAGCAGCAGCAGCAGCTAGTGCAATACAAGCAACAGCAGGAGGTAACCAGGGCTGTATCCTGCCTCCATGATACCAGAGTTTGGATAGATTAACAAGTCAGAAAGCCAAAATTATTTCCAGACCTACTGCAGCTGGCCACTATAGCACTGGCACCCTAACCTGGCAGGCATACGTGAGCTACTGACTGACAGCTGTGCTTTATGCCACAGTGAGTGCGCTGGTCTCTTATGTCACATGATTATGTGTCATGATATGAGTAGGTCTGCCACCTTGTGTTAAATACAACCCGGCTGTGACAGCAGTCAATTACAAAGCAATGCACCGTGCATGCAGCTGATGGGGGCTGAGGGCTAGGTGCCGTCCCCAGCCTCCAGTACCCACCTTCACTGCTAGCACACATTCACTGCTAGCACACATTCAAGTGATATCTCGTTGACATCAACCAAACCGGTCAAATGTGCTTGCTCTCCAGTGCCATGCCACAGCATACGTCTTGTCAACACAAGAAGGGACCAATTTCGCAGAGTAAGCTTTGCGGGTTCGCTCGTAACACTGTTACTAACATGATGCATCACGTACCTGCAGTCACTGCATGATGATGAATACATTATGCCATCTGTTGCTCCCCATGCACGCAGAATGGCAAGGCAAAGCAGTGAATGCATATGAGGCATTGCCAGTCCCCGTCAAGGGCAGCCTGACCCTGCCAGAGCCACCATCAAATGCAGCACCAGACCAGCTCTGCGCCCACTGGCAGCGCGTGCACACTGCTGTGGAGGACCTGTCTCAAACGCTACAGCAGGTGCGCTGGTGTTGCATAATACTGCTGTGCTGGGGAGGCGGGGTTGGCAGCATGCCATGCATGGAGGGGGGCACAACGGGCTACAACAGAGTCTGCCGCACATACTGCAGCTGGCCGCACTTTGTAAACAGGGCCATGATACAGTTTTGTGTGCCCTGATTCTGCAGCAGCAGCAGTAACAACCTCAAAACTGTGCAGAGCTAGAGTTGAATATTATTAACTCCTAGTCTTGCACAGCAGTAAACTCTATACATTGCACTTTTGGTGCAGTGTCTGCACAGTACTGTTTACTGCTTCCAGGCAAGTTTATTGTTTTTGTGTGTACATGTGCTCATAAGCAGGGCTGTTGTATGCTCTCATTACAATCCTTGCAGGGGCTGCTGCTCACTCCACCACAAAATGTGGCACCTGTGCCTGTTCCTGCACCCGCTACTCCCATGCTAGACCTCAGCGGCATTCCCGACCACCAGCAGCTGGCTGAGCGCATTGCACGTGCGGATGCTGCTGCGTGGCAGGCGGCGCTGCCTGGACAAGATGACCCAACAACAGACCTCCTGGCAGATATTGAAAGCATGCACCCCATGCTGGCCGTCACCAACATGCTGACAACGTTGACATGCAACAGCATCACAGTCAGCAATATGACCAAGCGTGGCTCGCATGGCTTTTACCTCACCTACCGCGGCGACACAGCCTCACAGCGCATCCGAAAAGATAAGACACCACGCAGCAAGCAGGGCATGTGGGAAGCCCTTGCCTCCTTGGCTGACCACAGGGTGCCACATGACAGGAGGCAGTACGCACTACCGTTGGACGTGCGAGAAAAGATTCTGGGGCTGCAGGGATCGCTGCGTGCGCTGTTGCCTGCTGATTTGCAGGCCGCGTTTGATGGTCAGTAGATTGCTTGGCTCTTGCCCAAAGATTGTTGTCTAGTGCATGATGTCAATTCAAACCGCATCTAAGCACATCAGCAATTGCGAGTGTGTGTGTGTGTGTCCACGCTGTTGTTGGGTGCTTGATGGTTGATTGTGTTCGCTGCCAGCGCCGTGTGTTGACTGTCGGGATATGCTTTGTGGCACTTTGGTTGCTGGGTCAAGGCTCTGTATGGGCAGGGTGTACAATACTTGGTGAGCCATTCAATTGGCCAGACATACATGCATGCCATGCTCAAGTTGACAGGTTGTTGGTTGGACTTTGTATGTATTTATGACTGCTCTCATGGGGACAGGGGACTGGGGAGCCCCCTGTCTCCAGTCCCCACAATACTTCTGCATGTCAGCGGCTACAACTGCCTAATATTATGACACATCACGAGACATATCGTTGTTGCATATATATGTGCACCTCTACTTTAACCTGGACTATCAGCTGCCACTGGCAGGCTGCTTACACATTGGCCAAGATGGGTGTTTATGACTGCTCTCCATGGGGACAGGGGACTGGGGAGCCCCCTGTCTCCAGTCCCCACAATACTTCTGCATGTCAGCGGCTACAACTGCCTAATAATATGACACATCACGAGACATATTGTTGTTGCATATATATATATGTGCTCAGCAAGCTGGTGCAATCAGGGATCAGTCAGCAGCAGCTGCAGCAGTAATCTGTCACTGGTGCAGTCTATCACGTCAACATATTTGAAACATGGCAGCACAAACCGACTTACTACTTCCCATGGGGACAGGGTACAAGGGAGTCCCCTGTCTCCAGTCCCCACAACCATAGTGCCACTGGCTCTACGGTAGATGGCAAATCATTCAGTGGAGCAACTAGGACCTTCCCTTAGCCTAAGAGACATGAAGGATTCGCAATGAATCCCCTTGAGCTTTGCAGTCGCTGCCGCATCTTGGTTGAAGGTGTATCGTTGCATTTTGTTCAAAGGGCCTTGCTAATCACACAAGTCCTGCTCAGCCCAGGCTGGCATGTCCTGCCATGTGCCACATGATTTGCAAACAACGAATTTGGCTTTCAAAGCCAGTCAGATTGGCCAGTGCAACGTGCATGGTGCATTGCGCTATATGTTTTGAGTGAGGGTCCTACAGATTTACTGCCCTTGGGCATGGTTTGAATGATGACTCCTGCCAATGCTTTGAACTTTATGAGGTTTAATCCCGTAGTGGATAATACTGTTCTCAGAACGGTGACTGTATCCACGTGTAACTTCTCTCTCTCAAAAAAAAAAAAAATTGTGATACATTTCAAAAATACTGGCTGATTCACATGTATGTTGTTCAAAAGTGTTGGCTGCTTTTTCCTACCGTAGGAAACTCTGTGGCACAGAGTCAGGGTACAGTAGTTGTATCTGTTGCACACGTGTCATGCTGGTCCACACTCATTTCTGTTCACTACCGAGAAACAGTGGGTTGGATCCATTGAGGTAACCAATGGTTACCCCAATGGATCCGTCCTGGCGTGCACACCCCCCTAAACTATTCCACTCAATGCATTCGAGGGGTTGAAGGGCTTCCAAGTTTCTCTCCAAGCCACCCCATCCGATGGCAACTTGAAGATCAGGGTTGGTTGACCACCCTTTACTGTTTGGGGGGGGGGGAAAGAATCTCTCCACCCCCCTAAATGCATTTGACGGGTGGGTCTCGCCACAGAATATCCACCATAGTAGAGCGATGACATGTAGGGACCAGAGGCTGGGGACAGCCCCCCGTCTCCAGTCCCCATGTGCCCACGGTGGGCTGCGCAACCACTGCTAAACTGGGCATTTCAAATAGTATTGATTTCAATGTCATAGACAAGGCATGTGTGGCATGCATGTGGTTCAACCACGGTGCAACATAGTTGTTAAACTGACATTGTGGCAGTGCACAAGCCGTGATTACCAACATGGATAAAACTACACAACACAACTGAACCAGTAATGACTCAGTTTGTGTGCTGATTTGAATGCACTGACTACCCCACACTATATAGTAGTGGCCTACCGTGCAGTGGCATGTGGGGGCTGGGGACTGGGGGCAGTCCCTTGCACCCTGTCCCCATAGGGAGTAGTGACTCGGTTTGTGTGCTGGTTTGAATGCACTGACTACCCCACACTATATAGAAGTCACTACTATACTCACTACTATACCACGGTGGCCTACCACGCAGTAATAATAATTTTTGCCACTAATGCCATAGCCATGTGGCCATCGGCCCCGCGCCGCCTTCAACCTGCGTGCTCAGCAGGGAGGCGGCGGATTAACAATGACAAAGTGACCAACACCCTTTACTTCAGGTGTCGGGGACTGAACCCCGCGGTTCCCCCGGCCGGATTTGAACCCGCACCCTTTCGGCGATAACCCGATGCTCTACCCAATTGAGCTACGGGGGCCTACCACGCAGTGACATGTGGGGGCTGGGGAGTGGGGGCAGTCCCTTGCACCCTGTCCCCATAGGGAGTAGTGACACGGTTTGTATGCTGGTTTGAATGCACCGACTACCCCACACTATATCAGATTGTGAGGGAAGCCCTCCGCGATTGCAAATCAAACACCACAAATCAGGGATTGGGCGAGAGTACCGCCATATGTGGTGAAAATATCCCCATACCCCCTATCCTATCCTATCCTATCCGATATAGTAGCGGCCTTGACACTTGTCAGCCTACCACGCAGTGGCATGTGTGGGGGCTGGGGAGTGGGGGCAGTCCCTTGCACCCTGTCCCCATAGGGAGTAGTGACACGGTTTGTATGCTGGTTTGAATGCACCGACTACCCCACACTATATCAGATTGTGAGGGAAGCCCTCCGCGATTGCAAATCAAACACCACAAATCAGGGATTGGGCGAGAGTACCGCCATATGTGGTGAAAATATCCCCATACCCCCTATCCTATCCTATCCTATATAGTAGTGGCCTACCACGCAGTGGCATGTGTGGGGGCTGGGGACTGGGGGCAGTCCCTTGCACCCTGTCCCCATAGGGAGTAGTGACACGGTTTGTGTGCTGATTTGAATGCACTGACTACCCGACACGATATAGTAGTTGCCTACCACGCAGTGGCATGTGGGGACTGAGGACTAGGGCTAACCTGTGCATTTCTCAGAATATAGTCTATGACCTGAAGGGTCCGCAATGCATCCCCTTGTCACCTTCCAATGACATCTTGGCTGAAAGGAGCATCATATTCAGGACACAACAGGGTGTGTCTAGTTAGACCGTCTGTGGCACATATGCAAGTTGCTGGCACATTGTGGCAGACCCAGCAGGATTGGGCACTTTGTAAAACCATGTACTTGCTCCAGCTTTGAAAGGGATGACCAGGTGCTTGCTTGTAAATCAGGCTACTCCAGGGTCGCCATAGCACAACAGCAGATCATGAAGGGTCTGTGCAGCCACATTTCTGCGCAGAGCCAGGGTACATACTATGTACCCTGGGTCTGTTGCAGAATCTTACAAGCGAATTGGCCTGCTCAGCGCCATCCGTGGATGGCATATCGCCTATCAAAGCATGTTTCATACATTATGTTATGTAGAAATCAAGTTTTGTGTTGATTGTAGTAGCAGCCATGCATTCTACGTGCTGTCAGGTCAGCTTTCAGGTCCACAGTTTGTCTAGTTAGACACTGTGCAGTGCACAGTACTGAAGATGTGTAGAAGGCTAGCAAGGCAGCTTGTAGCCACATTCATAATACATGTAAGTAATAATAGTTGCAAAACGCCTTTGCAATGCTGCTGAAAGTGTGCAAAGGCCCGCAAACGAGCTGGGCAGGATGTACGTTTACGTACAGCTGTTCGTAACAAAACCGTGCGAGCACTTGAACGGTCTTAAATGTGCCTAGATAGCTTTTTTATGTCATAAATATTACTACTGTTTTGTGGAACACGCAAAGAGAGCCACACCAATGGACTCAATATATTGAGTCCATTGCAGTCTGTATAGACTGCAACTCACTCACACATACTTCATCGAACTTCATATGTGTACCTGGCCCTTGAAACGCCCAGATAACACTATTATTAGGTTCAGTTTATTGCAGGTTGCTAGCTAGTTGCTCAAACATGGCCTCACGGATGACTGCATTTCACTTGAAGGCAGCAGGTTTTACACTGAGTGTAGGCCACCTGTCCAGCACACTCTCACAATGGCAAGCACCAACATGAACAACACTACAACTGAAAAACAGTCGCTTGATCTGACACTCGGTCATCTAGCATTGGGTGAACTGAAGCTTTTACTGTGCCTATTTGAGATGAGGTGCAAGGGGGCGCAGGCTGCACGTGACCACCCCATTTTAAGGACATGCATTGGAAAGATCCAGCAACGGATGCACAAGCGGATGCAGCGCAAGTTTAGGGTTCTGGTTGTGGCAGTTGGATCCAACACACGGCTAGCCACTGTGGAACTAGGCGTGGGGGATCACAACATAACGTATATGGCTCACACAGTTGGGCAGCAGTCTGACTCAGGGTCTGAAGAAGAAGTTGGTCACCTGATGGTGCCATACACTACTGAAAACCTGAAGCATGTGGTCAAGTCACTGCTTGATGAGCTGGAGCAGCACTTCGAGCGTCACAACGTCACAGACGCCTTCTTCACAGGGGCCCTAGCGTTGCAGATCATGCTGTACCGCAACGACCACAAGGCATTTGATGCCAAGACATGCATGCCCCCTGAAAAGCAGCTGGAGCAGTGGTTGGAGACAAAGGACTCATTTGTCACAGGATTCTCCCAGCAAATGGGCAAGATCATTGAAGATTTTGCACCGCTGTCTGAAATTGAGCTGGCGCACATCATGAGGTTTGCGCGGGACATGCAGATGGTGTTGTGAGCACATGTGACCAGCCTGGTCCTCTAGTAGAGATAGGAAGCAAAAGTGACACGTCACAATGTAACATCATGTTATATAGCAGTTTTCACAAGCGGTGCAACCTCTGCACCATACAGTGCATTGCGCTGCCGTGGTGACCAATGCATTCTACTGTACATGCAGCCATATGGCTACCACTAGCTGCATTTGTGTGGAAATTTGTGGAGGACACAGCAGTCTTGCAATTTACCTTGTAAGAGGCTCAACACACATTCACCACCTGGACTTACAACTGTCGTTGCAAAAAACACAACACAGCTACTCACTGACCCGTGCCGTAGTACACAACACCCCGAGAGGCTGCTCGGCAACAAACCAAAACAACCCTAGGCAACTCTTGATAGTATCAACCGTTGAAGGAAGTTCCTTTTGGCCAGCTTTGCCGATGGCGCTCATGGCATCCATATGATCAGTCCAGACCGCCACCTTCTCTTGAACTTGTGCCGGCATTTCCTCCTTCAGCATGACTGGAATCAACTTTTTGTACAGCACGTGTTCCAGGCATGCATATTCAACACAATCCATGCTCAACTCAGCCCATTTTTCAGCATCTTTGGGAATGCCATTCAACATGCCAATGCACACCCAGGTGTCTGCTGTTTTGAGTTTGTTAGCAAGCATCTTGTGGCGCATGCGCTGATGCCTCCTGGCCACTGCACCATGTTCAGCCAGGTTGCGCTGCAAGATGTTCACAAAGTCAATAACTTCACCATGGGTGGTCAGCACTATCATGGTGTCATCTTTGACAACATCCAGTTGACTGCAGTCCAGCAACAGCTCTGTGCTGCGTGAGATATCTGATGCTTTCATACGTTTCAGGTATTGTTGTGCAAGACTGGCCATACTGCTTGTGGGGCTTGTGTGTGGGGCTCTACTGTAACCTGCCTAGTGTTGGGCACACAGGTGAATTGCGCAGGCTCAGCGCCATCCGTGGACTGCATATTGCCACTGAAAAACACGTGTCGTACGTGATATTAGGTGAAGCATTAGTTTCTATGGTGTATGTGATACCAGCTCAGCATTCTACGTGCTATCAGGACACAGCTGTCACTGCAGTAGGGTGTGTCTAGTCAGACACATGTGCAGTTGCAAGCTGCTGGCACAATCTGGCATATCGTCCATAGAAACACTTTTTTGTATCTAATATTGCGTTATAAAAACAAGGTGATGATTCTAGTAGTAGACCAGCATTCCACGTATCATCAGGGCCCAGTCACTGAGCCTCAGTCCAGTGGGCTAGGGTGTCTAGTTAGACATGCACAGTGCTAAAGCTGGGTAACATTGTGGCAGACCCAGAAGGCTAGCAAGGGATCTAGCAATTATTTTACACTTTTGTAATAATAGTGCGTTGCAAACAGCCGTTGCAACGCAGCGAAGCACCCGCAAACGAGCTGAACGGGACGTAAACGTGCAGTTTTCGTGGAAGCACGTGCAAGCACTGGAAAGGTGCTGAAATTGCATAATATGTGTTTTGGTATTGATATTACTGTCTGAAAACGCAAACAGGGACTCATGGATGGATGCAAGTCACTTAAGGCACTGCACTGCTGCAGAGTATGTGAGACAGCCTGCTGAGCAGCAAAGAACCACCCATGATACTGACATACACGCAAAGCCAGACAACAGAATGTGGCTTGTTGGTTTGCAAAGACGGTGACATATTCTGGTCCAGGAACATTTGCATCTGGCACATGGGTGATATTACCCAGTTTATGGGCCAGCGGTTGCTGAGCATGTGGCATGACATCGGCCAAGCAACGGTGACCAGTTGTAGTACAACTCAATGGAGCCTAGCGTGCATGGTGGCGGAGGTGCGCAAGGCGGGCAAGCTTATTTCAACAATACAATATCAGTTACCAGCCAGCATGGCCGCCACGCAGTGGGCCACTGCGACCCCTTATGACCAAAGCCAGCTCACGCGCACGCTAACTCCCGACCCGCAAACCACGCAGAAGAGAAGCATCCGCATCACCAATGAAGACTGCCTGGAAGCCATCGAAGCCTCGCCGGACCTGTCAGCTCACACCAAAGCAAAGTATATTGCATGTTTGAATCGCATTGTGCACGGTGGCCCAGGACGGCGGGGCGGTGCTCCTACGCCAGCCATCCTCCCCAACACATAACTATTGTATTGCATAACCCATCCTGAGACTACCAGCCAGCTGCTCCAGCAGGCGCTTGCTGTGCGAGGGTGCCTCACGCCAACCAGTCTACACAACTACATCACTGCACTGATGTCAGTCATGGCCCACCACGCAGAACTGCAGAAATTGACGGAGATCCGTGGTGGGTGGAAAGCAGCAGCAGATAAGCTCACAGTAACACCTTTGGAGCAAAAGGCAAAGGCCAACCAGCCAAGTGAGCGCCAGCGCCAGGGATTCGTAACATATGCCGAGCTGGCAGCAAAGTTCTTGGAGCTTTGCAAGACTGAACTTGGCTCGCGGGACTGCCTTTTATTAGGGCTAATTGGCTCAGCAGGACAGAATGTGATGCCGCAGCGGCGCGACTTTGGGGCAGTGCGCTTGTTCATTGGATCCCCGCCGGCTGCAGAGCAAGACAAGGGCAACTACTTGGTGGTGGTGAAGGATTCAGCTAATGTGTTCACTGGTCATATCATGCTGAATGAGTATAAGACATCTCGCAAATATGGCCCTCAGCGCATTGAGTTGCATGCACTATTCATTCAAGCACTGTTGGCCAGTCTTGAGAAGGACCCGCGGGATTATTTGTTCACTATGCAGCCGAACAAGAATGTGCCACGCAACACACCCTATACTGATGACGGCTTTGGCCAGATGGCCAGCAAGACATTCAAGCGGTTGTTTGGCAAGCCTTTGACACTCAGTGGTGTGCGGCACAGTTTCATTACCCAGCTCCACTGCAGCAAGTACTGGGCACAGCTGAGTGATGCTCAACGGGAGGCCATGGCACAGAAAATGGGACATTCGTACGCCACAGCTTGCAGGTACAGGTACATTGGGTGCCCACAGTAACATTCATGTTTACAGCCCCTTGCTGATGATCCAACAAGTCTGAAAGTTGCTTGTTACCGTGGCGGCTGGGTCACGGTAACACACGGTAACAACGGTAACAAACCCTCCATTTACTTCAGGGTTTTGGTCTTACATTTTGTTACTGTAGTGTCTGTTACCGTACTGCTGACAACATGTTTCTTACAAGACATGTCACATTTCACTGGCATGAGGGTCATGTCTGAGACAGGTGACATACAATGGTCAACAGTGACACAGTAACAGTCATGTTTACAGCTCCCTACTGATGACCCAACAAGTCTGAAACTTGCTTGTTACCGTGGCGGTTGGGTCACGGTAACACACAGTAACAACGGTAACAAACCCTCCATTTACTTCAGGGTTTTGGTCTTACATTTTGTTACCATAGTGTCTGTTACCGTACTGCTGACAACATGTTTCTTACAAGACATGTCACATTTCACTGGCATGAGGGTCATGTCTGAGACAGGTGACATACAATGGTCAACAGTGACACAGTAACAGTCATGTTTACAGCCCCCTACTGATGACCCAACAAGTCTGAAACTTGCTTGTTACCGTGGCGGTTGGGTCACGGTAACACACAGTAACAACGGTAACAAAGCCTCCATTTACTTCAGGGTTTTGGTCTATGACACAGCATCTATGACACAACTGCACCTGACAAAATGGGTCGTGTCTGAGATGCGTGAGATACAATGGCCAGTAGTAGTACGGTAACAGTATTGTTTTCAGAGTTGGCTGTCAGCAATACTCCAACGAGTCTGAGTTTTGCTTGTTACCGTGGCAGTTGGGTCACGGTAACACATGGTAACAACGGTAACAAACACTCAATTTACTTCAGGGTCTGGGTTGTGATTTTTGTTACTGTAGTGTCTGTTACCGTCATGCTGAGAACATGTTTCATAGCATCTATGACACAACTGCACCTGACATAAGAGCCATTTTTTGGCAGGTAAGGTAAAATGACCATTGACATAGTAACAGTGTTGTTCACTAGTGACCACTAAACGGTTTGCTTGGGTTGCTGACAAGTCTGAAACTTGCCTAGTTACAGTTACCGTGACATGCGGGCTGCAGTAACAACGTTAACATACCCCCCATTTACTTCAGGGTTTGTTTGGGGTTTATTTTTGTTGTAGTGCATGTTATGTCATTAGAATATATGCAATACAGTGGTCATTGGTGGCACAATAACAATACAAAGTTTTTGAGTGGTTTCACTCAAAATTCACCACCATCATCTAGTTGAGGGAATGCATAAGCCGCTTCAGGGTTTTCCTCTGAAGGCTTGCGCCGCAGACCAAGCCTGACTTTGCATGCTTTTTTAGTACTGGAACTTTTTGGCCGCTTGGTGTCTGATGTGTATCCCAACCTTGTCAGCTCCATAGCAAGTTTGCGTTGTGACATGTGCACCTTCTTTTTCTCGGGTCCAACACCCTCTATACGAAGCTTGCGGTCTAACTCTTCATATGGCACATACTCAGATTCTATTGGTTTTCCCTGGTCGTCCATATGAGTCTCATATTCAATCTCAAGCAAAGCCTCTAGACCGTCTTGTGAGACCCACTGCTCCATAGCCTTTTTCACACTTGCGGGTAAGTGGTGCACATGGTTGTTTGACTTGTATTGTTGATAAGCATCAAGCAGAATGCTCAAAAATGCATCCTGGTACTCAAGCTTGTTGAATTTTTCCTTGAGATCCTTGACCCGTGGTTTCTCTCTGTCTGGTCTGAATGGATTAGGCTTTTCAACAAAGGCCACCTGCATCTCGAATACCCCACCGTTGCGGTCAAGGTATGCATCATCACATGGTGTCACTGTTGGTATATCATTGCACATCATGAACAAAGTGCTGGTGTTGATTTGGTGGCTTTCATCTTGGTAGTTGCGCCGCATAGTCAACGTATCACCCCCACTGACCACTTGTTTGATCAGTGCACCACACAACACAGTATTCTGGGATCTAGCCTCATTGGACAGAGCGATGCGGGTGTGCACAATAGGCAGCAGCCATGACAACTGTTTAGCCTCATCTGCACCATTATTTGGATTGTAAGCAAAATTGTTTATGTTGAACTCCCCAACAAACGACCCGCATGACTGTTTCAGGGCTATTGTCCTGACTCCTTTGCCCGTCGATGTGCCACCAACCAAAAAGTAAAGTTTGCGCGCCAAGTAATCACCCCACAGAGCACGTGCATATGCAATCTGCTCGCATAAAGGGACATGTTCATCAAGCTGTTGCTTGGTGTATGGGTCTTGAAACATGAACCTATGTACCTCCTTTTTTATTTCAGGATCGGGGTTGCGGTTAAATGAGCGCGCAATGCGGCCGCGGAAAACAACCTCAGGGTCAAACGCTTCTGTGAAGGAATCGGTGTCAAAGTCATAAATACCATCTGAAAACAACAATTTGCCTTGGCTTGTGTTGATGTTTGTAAGGAAGAATGTATTGTCTTCTTCAATGTGATTGGGGACCATGCTCAGCATTTTGGATACACGGGTAGCATCCCCTCCGTAGTTGAACACGGGGGTATCATCACCATGTGAGAACACAAGTTGTTTTTTGTGCGTATGAACAGCTGCTTGCAAAGCCCGTTGTGAGTTGTCCCATTGGCCTGTTTTTTTGTTGAATAGATATATTGAACCCTCACATAGCCTGAAGTTTTCCTGCCCATATGCATCCACAAACGTTTCTGCTGCATAATCATCGTCTATCAACTCTTCATCATGTGCAACAGGTTGTTTAGTGAAGCATGATTGCATTGCTTTGACAGCCAGCTTGATGGAGCAGCCTGTATGTGCAAGCACATCCCCTTCCACTTGCTTCAGCAACTCGTCATCAATTGACCCCTGTTGAGGTCGCTCTACATGCACACCGTCATAAATCAAGCTGCGTACAGAGTGGCCCCTTCGCAGAAAAGAGGCAGCTATTTCAATCAGAACCTCTAACTCTTTGTGTGTCATGACAAAGTGCAAAAAGCTGACACGGCCCTTCATGGTCTTGGCTAAGGCAGCTTGCGGCGCATATTGAGGCTCACACATCAAGTTGGAGCCGATCAACTTGGCCTGTTTATGCAACCGGTGTAGAAAATGGGTTCCCTCGGCGTGCTTGGCTGGAGGGGGGCAACCACCGTTCAATACGATGTTAACGGCTTGCTTTTGCTCTTCATAGGTATGCAACTCATATTCTTGCCCAATACCTTTTAGAACTTCATCACGGGACTCCACATATTCTTCCAAGCATTTGGCCATCCACTCTATGCCAGCCTCCTTGCAAACGTGCAGTAGCATAGTAGGGTGGGACATTTTCACGTCAACATCAACTACATCTGTTACAATGTAGTTTCTAATGTCCGTGGGCAGTTGACCAACACTGTAATCTGCGTAGACTCTGCCTAGCCCTTGATCTTTGCATGCCGGTGACCTTTTCGTGCTGAAGTCATAGCTGGTATCAACACACCATCTGCCATCTACTGGGTCTCGCCTTGCTGGCTTGAGGAAACGCTTCAGTTTTTGCCTATGGTCATCACTAAGCACCCCACTAGGGGCCTTGAGCAGTTGCATTGCGCGGCCTTTGTCGAAGTACTCGCGTAGGCAGAGCTTCATACATGGGCACTGCAAAGCTCGGCGAAGGGTCTGAATCAATGTCAGGTAGGTGTTGGTCGGTGCGCATGTGTCATTCAGTGTTGACTCAATATCCACAGTGGCCATCTTCGTTGCAATGTTGGTCCTGCAATACGCCCAGGGATTTTTTGCAGAAACCAGACGCATGGCGTTTAATTTCTGCAAAAATGTGACCGCCCTTGGTGTGGAAAAGCAATGCCTATCTACAGCTGTGATATGCCCTCCGTTGATGATGCTGCCGTGTTCTGTATGCTATGGAGCAAATACAACATGGCCCATGCAGGCTTTCCAAGTGATCCGACTGTCACACAGTTTGTACCCAGGGATGCAGACCTTGCAAACTTCTCCCGTGTTCCGGGAGAGTTTGTGTTTGAGACGCCTGCTACCATGCAACAAATAAGCAAGCTCATGCAAACGGGTATACCATGGGGCTTTGTGCATCCAACCACATTGGCTTCGCTGAAACAAGTCCCAGCGGAAACACAAATGCATCACACTGCTCCAGTTATGGTAGAGAGATATGCGTCTACCTGAGCCAATGCCATTCCATCTCTGGTAGATAACACACGCTTTCGTTTTCTGTATGCCTTGGAGCATGAGTTGTTCTGTTCAATCACCTTTTGATGCTTAACAGGGTCGGCTTTTATTACTCTCCATGCTGTTGCATTTTTGCCTTGCAACGCTCTTAGCTTCTTGTTCAACCACATGCGAGAACTACCGCTATAGCTAGGTGGAAGCTGAGCTGGCAATGTGATGCCATATTGCCCTGCTAAAACATCCACAGGAACAAGCTTTGGTGTCCTGCTTGATGGCCTTGCCAGCCTGACACATGTGAGGTATGTACATACCTCACCCATATTCACCTTTCACACATGGGTCCATATATAATGAAGCGGCTTTAACCGCAAGGTACCTGCCCATAGCGGCATGTTGCATTCATACGAGGCATGGTGTGTCACGTGCATGGCCCATGCGGCTGCCACGACTTGGGGAGAGTCTGACAGAGCACTCTAGCCCTCCCTTGAAGGCTAGGCACCGCTATTGAAATACAATACAGTAAAGCCACTTAAGGACACGTCACACACTAAAAAAACGTGCAAGACAGCATCATGCCTCCAAGCAAATCAAAGTGCGCAGGGACCCAGCGCAAAAGCAAGCGAACTGTGCCCATCGACCCTTCAAAAGGTGTGCAATCTATCCCTGGAATGATTCAGCTATTGCTTGACTGGCATCACAAGATGAAGATTCGCGGCCATCAGCCCGCATGGTCCTTCAAAAACATTGAAAGGTTTTACAACATGTATCACAAGTACCAAGACACAGGTGCGCTTTCCCCGGCGGAGCTGCAAATACTGAGAAACACGGTCAACGGAGTGCCTACCAATGAAAACCCAAGGGGGTGGTCGGTCCGCACGTGGGAGGCAGCACACTACCCGGCTGAGAAAGGCATAGCGCCTGTCCCGCCCAAGGATGCAGCAAGCTTTGAAACGCTCTTGCCCGATGAAGCATTTCAGAACTTGTTTGACTGGATGCATCACGACCAGCCGGTGGACTTTGATGCTAGCTTCGTGATAGATGTCTACTGGCAATTCAAGAGAACCGGCCGCTTGACCGACGCGCAAAGAGGAGCTGTGATCAAAACAGCATGCCGGAAGGAGGTGAGAGACTGGGTACGCCAAAACCTAGGTAAGAAAGGCACAGGGCCGCCCCCACCGTGTCCTGAGCCTGAAGGCTGCTTGTTGCTAGATGATGAGGATGATGACTGAATATATTTGCTGATTTTAACCTTGTAATGGCACGCAATAAGACCGATAGCTGCCCACAGGGCCGCCCAGTGACCGCAAATATGTTGTTGGTTTCACGGCGTGCTGGCCACAAAATAGCAACTTCACTCAATTTGCACGCGCATGGTTTAGCAGCCTTGCCATTAGCCAGGGAGCACAACAGCCATACACAACAATGCTATTACGCTCCTAATCCTTTTGGCCTGTGGGTGTCAATGGGTGCTACAGATGCGGCTATGTTTCTAGTTGAGTGGCTTGACAACCATCACAGGGAATTGCTTGCTGAGTGCATGCCTGCTGAGCAAAGGACCCGTCTGTTACAATCCACACCTGCTCAGTTATCACTGTTGCGGGCTCTGAGAACCTGCTTGCCTACCATAGCAGATCTTCAAAACGCATGTGCTAAAGCAACGCACAAAAGAATTGCATTGAGGGATGGCTTTCTGGACATTGCCACGGGAAATTTTCACAACTTGCCATACCAGACTGACCACTACGTGTTATCGACCCTGAACGTGTGTTATGCAAAAGTTGCAAAGGCAACCCCTGGTGAGATAAATGAAGCTCGTGCATTGCTAACCTCGTGGTTTCCAGAGCCTTGTGATATGTGCTGGCTGCTACGCCAGCTCAGTAGAGCTATGGCGCCAGCATTCGGTGACACGAGCAAGTCTGTGGTCATGTATGTTGACACGCTTGGCCCAGCCCAGCCTGAGGGCAACCGGGGCAAGACAACCTTGTTAAAAACTGTGATTCAGCAACTTTTCGGCCACAGTCTTTGCACAGTGTCTCCTGGTGACTGTTTGACTGTTGGCCAGAGCTCAGCATACCTCAAGCGCAAATCATGTCATGTGCACCCGTTGGCCGTTGAGGCGTTTGATGAGCTAAGTTCTGGTGGCACTTCAACCAAGCAACTTGATGTTGCCACCCTCAAGTACATGACATCGGGCAGCCTGGGATCAAGCAACCTGACGTTTATTTGTTGCAACCCATCAAACTTGCTAGATCTAAATGCCTTGGCCGTCACTGATCCAGCCTGTTACAACAGACTCTGCATGCTTCCGGCCCGCGCCATGTTCAACTCCCCACAACCTGGCAATCTGCACACCAAGATAGAACGACTGCTGCCAGCAATTTGCAAATTGTTGCTGCAAGAGCATACCACGTACTTGCAAGAAGGTTGCTTACCAATTCCGGAAACCATGAGAGAACACAAAGACTTACTGACTCGCAGCACTGCTGCCCATGCCTTTGCAACGGCTCACGTGCAAGTTATAAATAAGTGGCTGTCACAAGTTATCCTTCATGTGCCTGGCGCCAAACTAGCAAGTTCTGCTGTGACTGACCGCTTCATTAGCTGCAACACACAGTCTGCTTTAGCGGTGCAACGCTACTATCAAAACCGCGGGATGGCACCATGCTTACATAGCCTTGTTGATAGCTTGCTTGACTCTTGCTTGGCTCTAACTGGCATTGCTAAGCATGATGGGGCATATCTGAATGTGATGCTACCTCTCTAACTATTCTAATACCTCACAAAGCCCTACCTATAAGCTATTACCTGCGAATCGACCGACACATTGTGTGTTGCTGAGATGAGTCACTCTGGTAGTGTACCCCCATTTAGAGAGAGAGAAGTTACACGTGGATACTTTCACCACAGAAAGTGGTACTCTCCACTACCAAAATAGGACTGTATCAAACCTCGCTCGTATAAGAACACACACAAGGGAAGGCGCCAGGCACGCCATCAAACAAACAGATTTAGCACATGCAAAACACACACCAATGCACCACAAACACTGCCTGAAGACATGTGCAAGCAAAAAGCTAGCACCATAGACCAATCAATACCCGGCCAGGTGTTTGAGCACCAATCCACATCTCTCAGTGGCACACGATGCAACACTGTCCTTCGTTTGCTGGTGATCCAAGCCCATCCCACACCAGCACCTGCTGATGAGAGGCACGCATGCCTCATGCCACTAGATCCAGACCAGTTATGTTTCAAACACCGCGGCTACATCCTCAGCAGCCGTGATGCAACGCTGTCTTTATTTACACCCGGAACCATCGCTCAACCCAATGGCTCTGTGTGTCAGCTCTCCCAAGCACAGCAGGCGAGTCTACAATGTTTTTGCTGAAATCTTTGATCAGCTCGATTACCTCATCTCTTTGAGCCTTGGGAAGCGAATACAGCTTATGGCAACAAACGTTACTTTGAACTTTTCCAAAGTCTAAAATGCGTAGGGCAAGCTTCTGAAAATCACTTGAAAAACAACACCCAACATTTGATGCAGACAGATCCAGATGGAGCACTCCCACCTCCTGCAGCATGCGAAGATGCATTGTGTCCACCATACTTTGGACTAGTCTAGCATTCTTGCTCACATAGTCAAGAGCCCTGCCCTCAAGGTTAGCAAGCGTGCATGTACACCTCTCTGCTATGATGACTCCACAATATAATCCCTTGTGTGGTGTTGAATATTGCAGTTTGGGCAACTCTTGAAAGAGTGCATTTCTGAGCCATTCTAGGTTTAGAAGTAGTCCGGTCGGGTACTTGCAGCGAGACAGTGACTGGCCAGGCCTCTCGCCGTGCATGAAGATCCCACTGCCAAAAAACCGTGGGGCAATGCCGGTCGCAGATAGAGCTTGATAAGTGGCAATTTCAGTGTTGAACCTTGGAAGGTTGGAAAAGTCGAAATCCCTAAACCGCCACGGGACTTCGGCCCAATAAAAGTCGGTTGATGATGCAAGGTCTGTCTCTGTCGGTAGCGTGCCTCGAAATATTTTAGTGGTGAATTTAATTTCTGGTTTTTGTATCTGAGTGTGCACTGGTTGTGGTACATCATGTTGTGGCGATGCGGTGGTTGACTGAGTAGGAATATTGCAAATGCTTTGGGGTGGCAACAATGTTTCATCTAACAAACTCAAGGCACCGAAATCATGTGTTGCAGGAGGCGCAACACTGCTGCGAGAGTCTGGTGAGGTCCTACCCGTAGTACCATGATTAGGCAAAATTTGGTCGGGCACAAGTGCAGGAGTAACCACAGGCAGCACATGCTTCTGTTTCAGTACGGCAAGTAGCCAAACCACTTTGACACTTAAGCTTTCGAAATGCAACACAATTCCGTAAGCGCCTGTTTTCTCTACATGTGATAGTTTTTGTGGGTTGTCAAACATGGTTGGCATGTGATTGTTGTTCAGTCAATGCCCATATTTTTTTACTGCAATAAAAGCATACCAAAAGATGCAGGACAACGGTGTTCCAGGATCAAGGCTGCTTCCCGATGGCAGCATGATCATTAGCATAAATACCAACGTGAAGAGACCAAGGGCTAAAGCACATACTGAGAATCAGAAAAAACAATCAACCAAGGCAAAGCAGCCTAGAAAAGTGCTGAAAACAACAACCAATGCCCTTAGAACAAGAGCCGATGTCAGTTGCTTACAAAGCATAAGCCTACTGCCATGTGATCTGTGGGACACATATCTTCATAATCTGCCCATGCTGTTACCTAACTCATCAACACAAAGAACATACATTAGAAACCTCACACTGTTGCGGCAGATTTGCAAGGGGCAACCGATAGCTGCACTGTTGCTGCCTACACCCGAGCCGTTACTACGCAGCCTCATGGAGGCATCACAAACACTGGCTCTCAATCCTTGGACCATCAAATGTATGTTGACTGCTCTTCTTAATCTGCTCAGAAGCGTGCTGAGCAAGCGCGCCAAAGCAAAACCAGAGGTCGTAAGTGCTATAAAACAATTGTCTTTTGCTCACAGACAGGCCAAGCGGGCCGCCGTCCGCCTGCCAAAAGACGGCAGTGGCTGGTTGTCACATCAGCAATTGTGTGCAACACGTGATTCAATTACGAACCCAACACAAGAAAAGTTATTGTTAGCCTTTCTTACAGCGACTGCACCTCGAATTAAAAATTTGCACAATTGCAGGATTTTCTGTGCCGAACCCACAGAACCGGAGCTGGACGACTACAGTGCATATATAATCCTTCCGGAAAATGCATCCACCAACCAACGGTGTTTGAAACCGTGTATCGTCTATCACAACAATGTCGGCCCACACACACGGGTCAAACTCCCACATCTTCTGACAGAGTTGATAAAATCATCTTTACAACACGAGCCACGCCAATTTCTGTTTGGGTATACAAGACATGCAATGGACGAGCCACAACCATACGCCCCTAGATCCTTTGCCAACTGGTGCTCAATTGCTCTCAAAGACATCACTGGTAACAAAAATGCAACTATTAAGCTTGCAACACAGGCATTTATCACACATTATCTCAATGACAATAACACAAAAGCCAAGCCTTTGGCTGACGCCCTTAACACAACAATATCAAAGCTGAAAAAACAGTGTGTGGTGGTGCGTGACACACCATCAGCATGTGGCTGATGCTTGGAAATTTGTACAGTCAACCATGCAATGCGGTTGATGTACATCAATTGTAACCTGACTTAAGGCCAAGAAACCCATATACCGTATGGCAAACTTAGCCCAACAACAAGCTGCTCCCAAAGCACTGACAGCACTACAAGTGGCCGCTCGCTATCGCCAGTTGACCGACCAGCAGTGCATAAACAAACTGAAAACCCAGATACAGGCACTCTCGGAGACTCATTCTGAAAGCGCAATCAATACCTATCTATCGTCACTCAACGGGCTGGCAGCCGGGCTTGCAAACCTGTCCAACAGAGATCAAGCAGCCAGCCTTGGAGAGATCCTCCTCAGACCGTTGCAGGTCAATGCTCCATCACTGATGACCAGAATGTTCCCAGACCATAACAAACGCGAAAAAGTGACCTCAATGTTGTGTACACTGATTCACCGCCAAGTGCCTGAGCTATCGGACACTGACCGCAAAACAGTACTTGATGCGTGGCGGTCAATCACCAAAGAAGCAAAAGCAGCATACAACCAACAGCGCAAATCCAGTTGGGGATACGGTGGCAACCTAAGCAAGCTGCCGTCAATGGATGATGTTCGGTCACTGATCGCCTCCCTGCCTCGGGGGGACAGAAATCGCATGGCACTGATGTTGTACACACAGCTGGCTTGGAAAGAGCCGTACAGGTTCTGCTCACCGATGCTTAACTTTGGTGGCATACGTGTGTACACACCTGCAAACTATGCCCAAGCTCCAACTGAAGAGCAGATGTATGATGAGGCAACCATTTATCTGAAACACATTATTGCTGGAGAGCAAGGAACACCACCACCACAAAACCCTGGTGCGGCGGGCTGGCTACTACTACATCCCAAAAACCAGAACAAGGATACTATCTCATTACTTATGTTTGGCTCAAGAGACCCAGATAATGATAAAAAAGTGCAATTAGTTATACAGACATATCACCTGAACAAGCAACTGTCCGATGAGATGAGAATTCACTACTTGCCGCCCAGACGAAACCAAGCATGGTTGTTTACTGATCTCATGCACAAAAACGTTGCTCATAGCCAGCCACTCTTATATAGACAAGGCCGTGAGTCTTTCAACAAATCACTTGACAGGTATCTTGCCACAAGCTGCTTAAACTGCACAGTGAAGGCAGTCAGAGACTCAGCTGTGACCGAGCGCCAAAGGCGAAGGCAGGGTCAGGACCAACAGAGCTATGCTGATGAGTTAAGAATGGGGCAGTCAGAGGAATCACCTTGAAAATCATGGTTGTGCCACTGCTGAATTACAGCAGGGTGCTTGATGACCCTGGGCCAAATGCTTTATAAAATCATTTTTTTGTTGTTGCTATTGCCACTAGGAGCCTGCATGCAGGCTCTTGAACTGTGTGTGGCTATAGCCGGAATCACATGAGGCCAATGGTATTCTGTCTCAAGCCAACTATTCATAATAATTGATATTGCAAGCCGGGTGCTCACAACTGCTGCACTTCAAGTGACATTGCGTCATGTTACAACCATGACTACAGTGTACTGGCTTGTTACTCAGAACCACAACTCACAACTGGCACATCACAACCCTGCTATGCTATGTACCCCACATCAAGTGAAATACAGGACGACCCTGTGGCGAA
>CADDIJ020002841.1:0-16276 GCA_902809745.2 Tetradesmus lagerheimii
CCCAGCCCGTCACCCAGTGCCAGCCCTGAGCTGTCACCCAGCCCGTCACCCAGTGCCAGCCCTGAGCTGTCACCCAGCCCGTCACCCAGTACCAGCCCTGAGCTGTCACCCAGCCCGTCGTTACAGTTTGCCAGCCCTGAGGTGTCACCCAGCCCCAGCCCATCACCCAGCCCAGAAGTACCTGCTGCAGTTGCAGCAGCAGCACCTGTCTTGACGACAGTCAGTGTGCCGACCATGAACATGGATGTTGTCACTTCAGGCACATGTGACACCAGCTACCTGGCAACCCTAGTTGCTGCTGCCAAGGCACAGCTGCAGAGCCGGGTGACAGCAGCAGCAGGAGCAGCGGCTGCTGAAGCGATCAATGCAGAGGGTGACAACTGCTCTGAGGTGAGAGCAGCCCAGGCTCACATATAACCAGTAACACTTCTTACGCAGTGAGTTTGGGTTTCCCGTATTCATGTGAACAGAAGATGACTGGCAGAGACATGTGCACTGATTGATTTGATCAAGAGGTGGCGCCATACATATGTCGTGCGCTATGTGACACACATGTTCCGTCGACCAAGAAACAACAATTTGACCGCTGTTGAACTGCAGGCTCCTTCCTCAAGTGGTGCCACGGAAGCGACATACAGCGTGACTGTCACCCTGGCTGAGTCAGCCACACGCAGGCCTGCAGTGGTGCAGCAGGTGACACCAGTGCTGCGCGCTTTCGTCAACGAGGTGTTTGGATCCAAGGCGCTGCCTGCGCCTGTGCTGACAGCGCTGCCAAACAACACAAAGGTCATGTTCGCAAGTGAGTCCTGACATCTGTTGTTACTTGTACTACAAGTAGTACGCAGTGCCTTATTTGCTTGTGACAATCAGGGTCTATCCTGAAGCCTGCTCTGATTTTGCCACATCCGTCTTCAGAAACATTGCACGCTTGCTATGCATTCTGGCTGCCTTGCGTGTTTGCACACCACGACACGCGTCTGCAGTGGGCATGTTGCCACAGCCTGTGACCAAAAGTTTGAGTGCCTGTGAGGAACCTTAAGGCTCACTGCAAAGCAACTGCCTTCTTGTGGCCGTGTGACATGCAGCTGCAAGCATGTTCAGTGAGGACGTGGAACTGACAGTGATACCAGAACCACCATCACCATCACCATCACCATCACCATCACCATCACCAGAGGTTTCACCATCACCATCACCGTCACCCTCAGTGTCACCAGAGGTGTCACCATCCCCCTCAGTGTCACCAGACCTCAGCCCAAGCCCGTCACCCAGCGCCAGCCCGTCACTAGTGACAGTGACAAAGCCTGAGCTGACACTCGCAGTGACGACAGCTGGCAGCAGCTGCAGCCCTGCTGTGATGGATGTGCTGCAGTCGACAATTCTGGCAGAGGCTGTCGCACGTGCAGGACCGGAGAATGCAGGGCTGGTTGGTGTTGTGCCGGGCACCTGTACAGAGGTGAGGCTATGGCATTGCAACAAAGCGCCTGCGAGGATTACACATGTTTCTAGTGAACATGCGCCTCAGCACTGCTAGCTCTGTTCACAATTCCACACACAGGGTACTCCTGCTGCTACTATCCCTTTCCAGTGTGCGGGACGGAGAAGCAGCAGCACTAGTAGCCTATATGTGGAATAGTAAGAAGAGCTAGCAGTTGCTGCGTCAGCTGCTTGGTTGCTTGCGATCTGCATGTGCAAAAAACATTGTGTGTGCAGGACCTGGACATACATTGCTCATAGGCCTGGAAATCATCCAGGGCGCCTCAGGTTGTAGGCCCTAGGGTTCTGGGAACAGATTTGCTGTCAAGACCTGTTGCGCTCTTGTGGCATGCACTTTGGCACTACGCAACAGCGCATTGCAACTAGCTGATCAGCGCGCACATGGCTGGAATTCTGCCTGCGCCAACACACATTTACTTCAATCAAACAAACACGCTGACTTACACCACACCCTCCCCTTCTGCACGCAGGCACCTGCTGTCGGTCGCCGGCTGCAGCAGCAGCGGCAGCGCTCCAGATTCTGGGGCCGTATGCTGCGCCAAGTCATCGACCTCACTGCAAGCCCCAGCCCATCACCTTCACCATCACCAGATGTGTCACCGTCACTAGAGCTGTCACCATCACCGTCACCCTCACCTGTGCTCGACAGCCCTTTGCCATCACCAGAGGTGTCACCGTCACCATCACCTGAGGTGTCACCTTCTCCGTCACCTTCACCTTCCCCTGAACTTCCTAGTCCGTCAACCTCACCTTCACCCGACCTTTCCAGCCCATCCCCGTCACCTTCCCCTGACCTTCCTAGCCCGTCCCCGTCACCTTCTGTTGACCCACTGGCTAGCCCATCCCCCATCGCAGCAGCAGCAGCAGGTGCAGCAGCAGGGACTGCCACATACAGCCTCCGCGTTATTTCCCGCAACACCACCAACAGCGCCGCACTGCAGCAGCTGACTGCAGCTTACATGGGCCTCGCGAGTGATGTCAACAGCCGGGGGCTGGCAGCAGTGGTACCGGGAGTGAGCGTGGGACTGTCAACTGTCAGCAGCGCTGTGGCGGTACAAAGCGCAAGTGAGTGGTGGCGGATAGGAATCCAGCATCTAATTGCCAGGTGACCATCAGTCATTGTCATGTGTTATAACAGGAGCATGATCCACACTACTCTTCCTCACTGCACGTGGCAGCCAGCTTGCCCCGTACTATACTTGTTTGCCGTTACAGCTGGGGTTCAAACATTTGGTCTCCTCACGCTCTGTGCCTGTTGTGATCCTCATGTTTTGTTGTTTTCCATGTACTGCAGCTGCCAGTCTGTCAAGCCAAACAGTACAGCTGGAGGCTGCCCCAACCCCACTCCCATCACCCTCACCATCACCATCACCAGCTGCTAACACCACTGGAAGCATCGTTGCAGCTGACCAGAGCCCCTCCGCCAGCCCAAGCCCCAGCCCTGCTGCCAGCTTGCCAGCAGCAGCAGCTGCAGCAGCTGTGCCTGGTCCTCCTGGTCTTGCTAAGCCAGTGATGGCGTTGATCCTGACGACAAACTCGCCGTGCGATGACGCGTTGTATGATGTGCTGCTTGACAGCGTGAAGGTCGAAGTCGTGTCAAAGGTGGCGGCAGCGGCACAAGGCAACGTCAGGGTTGTGCGCGGCATGTGCATGGCGGTGAGTGCTGGTGTTACTGCTGGCTTCTTACGCCAGCACAGCTTTTTCATTAGATAGTGCAGTGTTGATAGCAGCAGCAGCAGCAGTGGCAGCATAACATTGTGGAGGTGGAGGTTGTGTCAAAGGTGGCGGCAGCGGCACAAGGCAACGTCAGGGTTGTGCGCGGCATGTGCCTGGCGGTGAGTGCTGGTGTTACTGCTGGCTTCTCAACGCTAGCACAGCTTTGTGTTTGTGTACTGTAAGGTCTACAGCAGCAGCAGCAGCAGCAGCCTTAGCAGCATGACGGTGCCAAGTTCAGGGTGGTGTCAACGGTGGCGGCGGCAGTGATGCAGGGCAATGTCTGGGATTGCGCAGCATGTGCTTGGCAATGCATACCCATACTTGCTGTATGTTTCTGCGGTTCCAGAAAACTAGAGTCAGACATAGAGCATCCACCTTTTTTGACTGTCTGAACCGCCTTAGGTGTCATTTTCCCCGTTCACCTGCCAGGCTGGCAGTGTTGCTACCTGTGGCAACCCAGCCGTAGCTGACAGTGTCTTTGATGTGTTTCTGTCTCCTGCTGTCTCCTCTCTAATTATTGCTGTCTCCTGCTTTCTTCCGCTGTCTCCTGGTGTCTCCTGCTGTCGTCTGCTGTCTCCTCACCGTCTCCTGCTACCCTGCCATTCTGCAGAGGCCTGGCGGCGTAGGCTCTCAGTATGGCATAACAGTGGACACAGTTGGCGTCACGGATGCTGCACTTGCTCAAGAGACAATGGAGACATTCAACGGCATCTCGTATGCCATCAACAGCCAAGCGGTTGGATCAGCGTTGCCAAACAGTGTGGCAGCTGTGGCTGCGGCGACGAGCAACGGCACAGCCTTGACGATTGCTGGTGAGCAGCAGTTTGATGTGCATTCTTTTGGGACACTACGTTGAAGATGCATCGTCAGATGCGTGATCAACAACTTGCACAGATATAAACAGTCAAATATGCACATGCACTCTTCAGCCGTTAGTTTGCAAGGCATGCCCCAACTGGGATCTTTCATGCTGGTGCTGCTGCTGCTGCTGCTGGTGCTGGTGCAACACAACCTACACCTGACAGCCGCAAGCGTGGTGAATGATGGCACCCCTGCAGCCACTCTGGCAGCAGTGTCACCGTCCCCGTCTCCAGCAGAACTTGATGCAAGCCCGTCACCCAGCCCGCCACCAAGCCCAGAGGCAGCGAGCCCTTCACCCAGCCCTAGCTCAAGGTGAACGCAGCAACATGCTGCACATGCAGCACATCTGTATGATGCAGCATGCGCATGCAGCAGCATACACATGCAGCACATGCAGCCTGCTGCACTTGCAAAAGAGGGTTCCTACCCCCTCAGAAACTGCACGCTTTTGCATTCATGTGACCGGGCGGTGGTGGCTTGCTGATATCCCAGCAGTTGATCTTCCAGAGGCAGCGACCCCCTCACCCAGCCCTAGCACCAGGTGAACGCAGTCGCCCTACAGCAACAAGCAAAGCAGCAGCAGAAGCAATAGGCCGTCAGAAACTCAACACTTTCATATGTCACCTGGTGGTGGTGCCTTGCTGATCCAACAGCATTGAAACTGAAGACGTGCTGCAATATTTCAAGCTCAGTCAGCTCTTACAGCGCTGCATGTGCAATGCAACTGCTACATCAGCACTGACAGCCCCAATGGACTTTGCATTGACCTTGTCTGCACGAACCTCACGAGAGTGGCTCCGAACATGCAGCTAGCATCAATATGCGGAGTTCTCAACATGTGTTTTGGTCCTGCATTGTGTTTTGCTGCTGCAGCCCTTCGCCAGTCCCAACAGTATCCGTCTCAGCGCCCTTCATCGAGCTTGAGGTTGTGACAACAGGCGCATGTAACACAAGCGTGCAGGCGCTGCTTCAAAGCAGCATCAGGGCACAGCTGCTAGGCTCTGCAGCTGCTGCCGCAGCCGATGCGTCTACGGCTGTCAATGTTGGAGCGGACTCTTGCAGTGAGGTGCGAGAGGAGCTTGCGCTGTGTTGATTGACTGTCATATGTATTGAATTGACCCAGTCAGCGCTGTCTGATTTCACTCCAGCTTTGATCATGGACCGCACCATCAGCAGATCCCTGCAGACATGAGGATGTTATACTGGTGGCATATTGGCTTGAGACCTTCAAGTTTACGCCTGCTGCCGCTGCTGTTGCTGGTGCTGTTGTTGCTGCTGCTGCTGCTGCTGCTGCTGCAGGATCCCTCTGAAGATGGCGATGAGGCAACCTACCTCTTCACTGCAGAGATTACAGAAGCCTCTCTCAGCAATGCAGCACTGCTGATGCAGCTCTCTCCAGCGTTCACCACCTTTGCACGCGAAGTGAATGCTGCAAATTCTCTGCCGGATGATGTATCAGAGGCACTCCCGGCTGGCATCAGCATCGTCAGAGCAGGTAAGTATCCCTGCCAGCATACGCACGTGATTCTGTTATTCCACATGTTGCACTGCATGTGACACGAGTTCTGAAACCTCTGTACATGCGCATGGATGTTGTAGCTCGTGTTGTGGCAACTCACAGACCCCTCCACCCCAAAAAAAATTGAGACCAGGATGCTGTGTATTGCTGCCGCCTTACGGCTGCTGCTGTACACCTGGTCTGCTGCTGCTGCTGCTGCTGCAGGCGCTGTCATCTACAGCGAACCAGTCAACGCACCAGCAGCTCCACTCACAGCACCCACCCCCGCGAGTCCAGCCACAGCTCCCCCAGGAGCTGATTACGATTACGCAGCGCAAGTCTTCGGTCAAACACGGTCAAGCAACTGCTTGCGCGGCTGCCTACTGTGCACAGATACTGCGACATCCGTGTGCGTCAAATGCAGCACACCTCGATATCAACTCATGGGAGGGGCTTGCCGCTGCGCCCCCGGCAGGGGAGGGCAGTTCTGCCAGCTCTGTGCTATTGGGTATTACTCACCAGGGGCTACTGTGGAGGCCCCGGAGCCAAAGTGTGCGCAGTGCCCAGCTGGGTTTGAGACAAATGCACCAGGCTCGACAAGCGCTGCTGCATGCTCAAGTGAGTATGCTTGACACTGTGTAGTATGCGTGCTGCGTTGTGACGAATCGTGCCTGCCTTTGGCTGGGTCAATGTGACAGCCACAGACGGTCTACAGATCATCAATCGCACTTACAGCATGTACACTGCACCATAAGAATGCTGCATATGAATATCTCAGCAGAGATGTGCGTCGCTGCGGCCATGCTAACATGCCCCATGCCTGCTGCTGCTGCTGCGTTTCGGCTTGCAGTGTGCACTGCCGGCTACGTGTGCCGCTCCTGCCTGCCGTTGCCACCCGGGGGCCTGGCTGCCATGATGGCACAGTCCCCACCTGTGATGGCTTCACCTCTGCCAGTTGCGATGCTGTCACCCAGCCCAGAAGTGTCACCCAACCCTAGCCCAGAGGTGTCACCAAGCCCATCACCCAGTGCCAGCCCTGAGGTGTCACCCAGCCCTAGCCCAGAGGTGTCACCCAGCCCAAGCCCTGAGGTGTCACCCAGCCTGTCACCCAGTGCCAGCCCTGAGGTGTTACCCAGCCCGTCACCCAGTGCCAGCCCAGAGGTGTCACCCAGCCCGTCACCCAGCCCAGAGGTGTCACCCAGCCCGTCACCCAGTGCCAGCCCTGAGGTATCACCCAGCCCGTCACCCAGCCTTGAAGTGTCACCCAGCCCATCACCCAGCCCGTCACCTAGTGCCAGTGCTGGTGCCACAGTAGTGCTGCCAGTGCTGCTGCTGCAGGTGGAAGTGGGTGGAGCCTGCAGTGCCCCTGCTGGCACATCGCTGGCTGCTGCTATCGCTGAGCAGCTGCAGGATGCTGCAGGGCCCCCCTACTTGCAGGACCTCATTGATGTAACACCTGGCAACTGCTTGGAGGTGGGTTTTTATGTTGTTTTGTTGTAACGGCTGCTAACAACAATGTGAAAGTCAGGGAGCGGCAAGGAAGCGGGCTCATCCAGGCATGTGGGAAAACACACATGCGACCAGAGAATTGCACAGAGGACTGCATCCATGCATTGTGCGGTGTTATGTTTTATGCAGCAGAAGCCAAACGTGTTTCAGCATCATTGGTAACCGTACAGGCGGCAAGCTCTGCAGTCTACACACTGCATCCAACAGTTCAAAGCAGCATGGTGTCACCTCATTAGCTTTATGCACCCGTCTGAACTGATTGTTCTTTGGTTTCATCTGTTCCATCGCTTGTTTTATCTGTTCAATGCAGAACCCTGGAGAGGACGCTACCGTAATATACAACATGACAGCCTCGCTCAACGATGGATCCAATGCCACAGCAGTGCAGGAGCTCACAGCGGTATTCAACGCCTTTGCCAGCAAAATAAATGGTGTCGAGCAGGCAGCTTTCACAGCTTCACTGACGGGGGATGGCACCACAGACGTGCTGTCAGCTGGTGGGTGCCGAATTGCTGCTGCAGATTGTGTTGCACTGTAATCTTGTAACGGCCCATACTGTGCTGTACCTTGCAAGTTGGGTGCAGCTAGCGCACGTATGTGAGACAATAACTTTGTGCGGCTCCTTGTTGTCCCAGCAGCTAGCACACACAGGAACTTGAGGCAGGAATGCAGTATTCATTACCTGATGATGTTTGTACTGCTGCTGCTGCTGTGCAGCTGCAAGTGTTACAAGTGAGACAGTACCCGCAGGAGCCAGGCGGCTACTGGCAGTACAACCTAGGCAGTACAATGCCAGGCGTCTTCAGCAGTACAACAGGCAGTACAACAGCAGGCGGCTGCAGCAGTACATCAAGCAGCAGTACAACAGGCAGTACAACAGCATTCCTGCAAGACGTCTGAGCCAGTACAGTGATCCTGCAGGAGTCCCGATCTGCTACAGCTACGGCATCTTTGAGACTGCACGCAATGAGCGCTGCGAGGGTCTTGCTGCACGTTATAACATAACGCTGGCATATCTACAAGCGCTGAACCCTATGCTGGACTGCAGCAATCCTACGCTGCAGGGCAGCATGTGTGTTAGTGCGACATGCCCACCAGGGTGAGTGACAGTGGCACTTGCAGCTCTTGCTACTTGTCCAAAATTGTTAGACTGCTCGATTGTAGCATGTGCGTCTGTATATGTGGTCATTAACATATACTGCTGCCGTCTGTGGTTGATAGGCTTGTCTTCAACTGCCATACACCCCTCGCACTTGAAAAAGCACTGCTGCTGCTGCTGCTGACGTTCCTATGGTTGTAGGTATGGCGGTCCTGCTGGCCCCAACTGCCTTGTCTGCCCCAGGGGCACCTACAGCGCTGGCACGTATGATCCAGCCTTCAACATGGGTGCGCCTTGCACACCCTGCCCTGCCGGTTACACCACCTTTTCGGAAGGTGCCACCACTGCTGCTGACTGCGCCGGTGAGTGTTGTGTTGCATGATTCTTCTGCTTTGTTATCGTCATCGCCAGGTATACACCCTTCTTTGACCTAACCCTGTGTCAAAACTCAACACACCACACGTTTGCTTGATCATTCACTCATGTATATTGCGTTGCTGTAGAGCACATCGTTAGGATTTTGTGTGGAGCGTGCCAGCACCGCAGCGGATTACGCCAATGATGCTGAGATGGCACCGAGCCACTGCACTTCCAGCGTGGGTCCACGGCTGCAGTGTGCGGCGCAATGCAGTAGCAGCCCTGCCTCCCCACACATGACATCATGCCGGCACATCCTGAAAACACAAGGCACGCTGAGCTATACTCACAAGGCGATGCTGCTGCCCTGCTCGACCACACCCTGCTGTATCATTCCGTTCGTCCTGCAGGTTGTGCTGAGACGCACTACTGCGCAAGCTGCGCAGTGCCCTAGGCGGCAATGCAGCTGAGGGTCCACCCCTTGGTTGCTGGCAATGCATTGTCACAGCCAGCATTGCTGTCAGGGGGATGCATTGTCAGTGCCAGCACTGCTGCGCAAGCTACGCAGTGCCCTAGACTGCAATGCATTGTCAGTGCCAGCATTGGTGCGCCTTGCAGCTATTAGGCGGTGCCAACATTGCTGCACCTTGCAGCAGCCAGGAGCAGCAGCAGCAGCAGCAGCCGTTGCAGCAGCCAGGCAGTGCCAGCATTGCTGCGCCTTGCAGCAGCCAGCAGCAGCAGCAGCCAGCAGCCGCGCCGCAGGCGCAGCACTCTGAATGAGGAGCGAACCAACGTATGATTGTGCTGAGCGCATGCCGTCACGGCTAATGCCGCCAGCACTGCAACAAGCACCACAGCAGCAGCGGCAGCAAGTATGCTGCTGCTGTGGATATCTCCAGAGTAGAAACGGGTGCTGCTACTGTGCGGCCTCTTGCCTGGTAGATGGTGTGTTCTGTGCATGCCTGCTAGCATATAGTTTCTTGGTTCAGTGTGCATACACACTGGTTGGTAAGGATTCGCAGAACCAAAAACAATGCGCAGGAACTAGACTCCAAGGAAATCATGCGCATTGTGTGGCTGTGCTGTGGTGTTCCTGCACAAAATCGCGCTGACTGTGGTTCTGCCTGCGCTCTTTAGAATGCCGTACAGCATACAGAGGAAGGAGTTGTTTGTTTATTTGGTGTTCACTGGCTGTCTGGCACGTGCATAGCAGCCTGACAAAGCTTACGCACGTGTTAGTGGGGTTGCTCTGTGTTGGTCTTTGCTATAGATTGATACTATCCTGCATTCTGCAACAGGATATCCTGCATTCTGCAATAACAGGCTTTTGTTGCTTGTGTTTTACAGTTGTTGTTGTTCTGTATAGCTGGTTTTCCTGGCAGGTTGCAGCAGCACAGTGCCTGGTTGCAAGCTACCATTTAGGTCATTGCCTGTCACACACTGTCAGTTTGTTCAAGAAGTGCAGTCACGGCACTGTTGAACATAGTGGTGGCGTGGAAAGCATTTGTGATTGCACAGCAGCTGGGTGTGGGGAGCTTGCTCACACAATAAGCGCCTGGGCCAGGGATTGGATTATTGCAAAAGCATGGTGCCTGGTGGCTATTACAGACTCTAGTTGAACTAGATGTAGAGGTATGGTCGTACTGTGGCCCTGCATGGTGCCAGTACAGCAGCTGCTTCTGCTGCTGTGAATTTTGGCTGCAGCGACTCATGGTTCTTGAGTGGAAAGAAATGTTCGCTGCGATCACGCACTGCAACCGATTTTGACGCTAGCTATCTCGTCTTCATATGTCGATGCCGTGTTCAGCAAACGAGCGAGTCTCTGGTGCTTCTGGTGTTCTTGCTGCTAGCCAGTGCAGTGTCATGTGCTGGGCGACAGCAGCTGTACCCAACATCTGCTCAGTTGCGTTCGGAACGCTTGTGGGTTCGTGGAGCTTGACCTTTCCAAGTTGTGGAATTGCACCAGCCACAAATGTGGCGCACTGAAACCGGGATCGCCTGGCGCGCTGTGGGGTGCAGATACACGTGTGTCAGCCCGGCAAGACAGGCAGGCTGCCCTTCTCTCAGCACCTCCTTTTTCCGCTTTTTTCACGCCCCCTCGACTGTGTGCGTTTCCCCTGGTGTTTCGCGTCGCCTCCCCTTCATCCAACACGCCCTGGTGGTACTGCTGCATCACCCTCGTCCCCGCCAACTGTTTTAATCACTCCACAATATATAAATTTTACGTCTTCAATATACAACATCCAGGGCAGCAGCTCTACATCACGCCACTCGCAGCAGCCACAGCACACAGCAGACGCGCGCCATCACCATGGTGTGCGAAGCAGGGATACAAGCGCACACAAGCTGCTCGCAACAGAAAGGCTCACCGAAAAGAGCAAAGAAGCAGCCGTCACCAGGCTTCGAGCTGTGCGCTGGTGGCTTCGAATGCGCGCCAGGAGAGGTGCACCCGTGGCACAAGCCCGCTATGCCATCGCACGAGAAAATTTTGAAATCACCAACGTATCCAGTCATCGTCTCGGCGAACCCAATGGTAGAAGCACAGGTGAGAATCAGTAATTTGGCGAGAAAGCTCTCCAGGCAGCAGTTGTCATGCTGCTCCACCATTCTTCAATTGCATCCTATATACTTTCAGCCGGCTTGCCCGACCGCTCAACTACCCTTGTGGCAAACAACAAGCTCCCAGCACAGCATGCTGTAGACCCAGGGCTGAAATTGCACCAGACACTCCGCAAACACCCATGCCACTCTGCCGCCATGCACGCGCAGACCATCGACAGCTGCAGAGACCCACAGCACGAGGTGCCCATCAACCAAGGCCCAGTAGCGATCGACTCGGCGTTTTTCCAAGGCGTGATGGAGATCCACCTCAAGGGCCTGCCCAACACGCAGCAGCAGCTGTTTGAGGGCAAGAAGCGCTTCTTCCAGATCATGTGTCAGGTGCGCAGAGGTGCCGTACTAATAGTGTCGCTGTTACTTAGCCTGCTTTAGTAGAGTTCAGCAGTTGTGCTGGTGGTAGCGTAGTGACCAGCAGTTCCAGCATCACCAGTGTAAGCAGATTTGTCAGGTTGCATGCAGCGCTGATGACTGTTACTGCAGCAGATGCATTTTGAGGTGGCAGCAGCAGCAGCAGCAGCAGCGGCTGTTTGAGGGCAAGAAACGCTTCTTCCAAATTATGTGCCAGGTGAGCAGAAGGTGGTGTCACAGTCGTGGCACTGTTCCTGGCCAGGCTAGATTGCTTTAGTAGTGTTCAGCAGTTGCTTTAGAAGAATTCAGCAGTTGCTTCAGTAGAGTTCAGCAGCTGTGTTGGCGGCAGCGGAATGTCCAGCAGTGCCAGCGGTTCCAGTGTTAGCAGAATCGTAACCTGCAACACCGTGTCATGCCAGCACTGTGACAGCGCTGCTGAAACTGTCACTGCAGCAGCTGCAGTGCAAAGCAGCAGCAGCAGCATGACAGCAGCAAATGTTCAGGGGCAAGAAGAGCGCTCCTTTTCAGGACCATGCTGGGCAAGCAGAAGTGGTGCAGCACTGTTACTGGCTTGTTGTTGTCAAACCAAGAGCCACTGTGCTGCCCCGAGCCAGCCAGCAGCCTGTACGATTTGAAAGCATACTCGGTTCAGGCCAAGCTCCTCTGGTACATCTGCTGCACTGTGTTCTGCAGGGTCGCTTCAAGCGCCCCGTGCCAACCAGCAGCCTGTGCATGGGCCAGGAGCTTGTGAAGCCAGGCAATGTTGCTGCACTGTTGCAGCGATTTGCTTTTGTCGGCAGGCTCACCTAAAGCGCGCAGTTCCTGCAGCCAGTCTGTGCTGTACAGTGCCGCCATATTGAGTCTGCTGTGCTGCAAACAGTGGCGTTGCTCCTGCAGGGTCGCTTCAGGCGCCCCGTGCCCGCCAGCAGCCTGTGCATGTGAAAGCAGACTGCTGACACTCAACACTGCCGGTGTATTTGCTGCACTGCCGCACTGCTGCACTGCTGCAATGCTGCACTGCTGCTGTGCCTTACAGGGTCGCTTCAAGCGCCCCGTGCCTGCCAGCAGCCTGTGCATTGTAAACGCAGACTGTATGCAGGCTTCATAATGCCGCTGTATCTTGACAGAAGTTACACGTACGCAGTTCTCCGTCTTATATGGCATGCGTTGTAACAGCTGCACTGCTGTACTGCCTCTGTGCCCCACAGGGCCGCTTCAAGCGCCCCGTGCCAGCCAGCAGCCTGCATGGGGCAGGAGTTTGTGAAGCCAGGCAATGTTGCTGCACTGTTGCACTGATTTGCTTCGGTCTGCAGGGTCACTTCAAGCGTCTAGTTACTGCAGCCAGCCGGTGTGTAAAGTGCCGCCACGTTGACACTGCTGTGCTGCACAACTGGCGTTGCTCCTGCAGGGCCGTTTCAAGCGCCCGGTTCCAGCCAGCAGCCTGTGCATGGGCCAGGAGTTTGTGAAGCCGGGCAATGCACCCCCCTGGGTGGGGGAGCTGGTCATGACAGCAGCAGCAAAGGTCTTCAGCAGCAGCACCCAGGTGAGGCCTAGGCCTGCAACGTGTTGTGCTGCGAATGACAGTATGACAATATGACAGCAGCAGCAGCAGCAGCATGGTCATGACAGCAGCAGCAAAGGTCTTCAGCAGCAGCACCTAGGTAAGGCCTGCAATGTGGTGTGCTGACTCACAGCTATGCCGCACTACGCAATTCTTCTGCTGGATATGCAGCAACCGAGTTCCCCACAAGTCAGCACTGCCAGCTCACACGTGCTGAAGTTATCTTTGTATGTCAACTTGTACACATATGTAGCTGCCACACTCCCTGTTGCTTTTGCAGGTGGACGCTTACGCGGAGCTGCTGTACTTCATGAACCCGCTGCCAGCTGATGATCTCTTTGTATCTCAATTTGTACCCTGTACTCTACACGTGTGTTGCTGCCACAACCGCTTTTGCCTTTGCAGGTGGATGCCTATGCAGCGCTGCCGTACTTCATGAACCCGCTGCTGGCAGCCTGCCAGAAATGTTTCGTACCTCAACAATAACACTTGTGTTGCTGCCACATCCACTGTTTGCAGGTGGATGCCTACGCAGCGCTGCCGTACTTCATGAGCCCGCTGCTGGCAGCCTGCCTGCTGGTCAGAGATGTTTTCTACCTCAACTTGTACATGTGTGTTGCTGCCACATTCGCTTTTGATGCTGCAGGTGGATGCGTATGCAGCGCTGCCGTACTTCATGAACCCGCTGCTGGCAGTCTACAAGGCATATTCTTGTACCACCATAGTTTGCATGTGTTGCTGCCACATCCGCTTTATGTAGGTGGATGCCTATGCAGCGCTGCCGTATTTTATGAACCCTCTGCTGGCAGCCTGCCAGCTGGTCAATGTAAGCAAGCCAGGCTGCGAGCCGCAACTGGCAGAGGCACAGGAAGACATGCGGCTGCTCAGCCCGGCACTGGCTGACAAGAACAGTGAGTAACTGTTAGTAACATGGTTGTGACATGAAAGTAACAAGTTGAGCTTGGCAGTGAGCCGCAGCTTGCAGAGGCACAGGAGGACATGCGGCTGCTCAGCCCGGCACTGGCTGGCAAAAACAGTGAGTGCCTGTTAGTAACATGGTTAGTAACATGAAAGTGACAAGTTGTCCTTTGCGGGGAGCCGCAGCTGGCAGAGGCACAGGAGAAATGCGGCTGTTCAGCCCTGCACTGGTGGGTTGACACACCATTTGCTGACCGTCCGTAACTGGTTGCAACATGGTGATAGGCACAGTCTCGTGCTCTTTGGCGCAACTGCTCCAAGCCCCTGATTTCCTAAACACCAACATGTTTGACCTGCTGAATGTTTGCCTGTGCTGTCACAATAACCCTTCCTGCAGACGTGCCTCTGTGCCCCACCAAGCGTCGCAAGTGGTGCGACGCGCCCAAGAACCTAGAAGGCCTCATGCTGGACACGCATCGCTGTGCCCCTCTCCCACCTCCCTAAGTTCCACTGGCCTGCCCAAACACCAACTTTGTTTCATGCTCTTTGGCCCAACTGGTCCAAACCCTGGATTCCCAAAGCTCCAGCATGTTTGACATGCTGATTGTTTGCCTGTGCTGTTCAAATATTGCTTCCTGCAGACATGCCGCTGTGCCCCCACAAGCGGCGCAAGTGGTGCGACGTGCCCAAGAACCTGAAAGCGTTGATTGTTGGCCTGCTTTGCCTGAGCTGTAACATGTCCCCTGCTTGCAGACGTGCCGCCGTGCCCCAACAAGCGGCGCAAGTGGTGCGACGTGCCCAAGAACCTAGGTTCTTTTTGATTGCTTGACCTCCTTTGCTGGTTCTGTCACAAAATCCCCTTCCTGCAGACGTGCCGCTGTGCCCCACCAAGCGTCGCAAGTGGTGCGACGTGCCCAAGAACCTCGAAGGCCTCATGCTTGACACGCAGCACGTGTACACCTTCCACATCTGGCAACACCTCATCGATTTCAGCAGCTACAAGCTGAGCGTGGGCGGCTTTGTGAACGTCGACCTGGCAGCGGCACTGAACGGGCAGCCGCTGCAGCTGACTGTGTACGACACAAAGGTAGGTTATGCATTTTAACCAGCCGCATTTAGAAGAGTAAGAGCCACCTGGGAAAGTAAGGTGGTCTTGCTGCCGCACAGTGGCTGCTGTCTATGGTTGGAATGCGGTTGCTCATGTCAAAGGCCGTTGTGGGTGGGCCTGCATTTACACTGAGTGGCAGCACCTCATTGACTTCAGCAGCTACAAGCTGAGCGCGGGTGGCTTTGTGAACGTCGACCTGGCAGCGGCACTGAATGGGCAGCCGCTGCAGCTGACTGTGTATGACACCAAGGTGCGCGTTGGGAAGCGTTGTAAGAGGCACCTGGAAAGCAAGGTGATCTTGCTGCCAAACAGTGGCTGCTATGTATGGTTGAAACGCGGTTGCTCATGTCAAAGGGCGTTGTGGGTGGGCCTGCAAAAATATTGATTGGCAGCACCTCATTGACTTCAGCAGCTACAAGCTCAGCGTGAGCGGCTTTGTGAACGTTGACCTGGCGGCTGCGCTGAATGGGCAGCCGCTGCAGCTCACCGTGTACGACACCAAGGTATGCTTTTGAAAGTGCTGGGTCTGGAAGCACAAGAGCCACGAAAACAAGATTGGTTATGCTGTTGCGCAGTTGCTGCTTTCAAACCTCGTGGAAAATTGATGTGGATGGACATGTGGTGTGTGTGGACATGCATTGACCTCAATGACTTCAGCAGCTACAAGCTGAGCGTGGGCGGCTTTGTGAACGTTGACCTGGCAGCAGCGCTGAACGGGCAGCCGCTACAGCTGACTGTGTACGACACCAAGGTATGCGTTTGAAAGGTTTGAAAGTGCCTGGGTTGGAAGCGCAGGTGATGCTGCTGCTGCACAGCTGCTGCATTTATGGCAGCTACTTGTGTGACGGCATGATATGCTCCTGTCAACTGGCTTTGCGAGCATGCATGCAATGACAGTCATTTTTTCTGTTTGATGTGGCCAAGGAGCATGTGTTCAGCATGCTGTCACTCTAATGTAACAATTTTACGCCGCCGCTGCTGCTGCCCTCCCGCAGGCAAAGGAGCACCTGTTCACCATGCTATCACTTTGATGTTCAACACGTTAAACACGTGGCACAGTGGTGATGACGGACGAACAGTGGCCGAAAGGTTGCAGGTTCGATTCTGAGCCTAAGCAGTATGTCCCTGGACTCAGGGATACAGTCGGCGAAAGCTGAAGGAAGGATGCTGCTAATGTCCTCGCGA
>CADDIJ020002842.1:0-27133 GCA_902809745.2 Tetradesmus lagerheimii
TCAGGGATACAGTCGGCGAAAGCCGAAGGATGGATGCTGCTAATGTCCTCGCGACTCTCCGCAGGACTCCGTCGATTGCTGGCTATATACACACCGGCCCTGCTAGGTATGCAGTCCACCGTATTGGGTGATTCCCACATGCTGCCTAGGAAGGGGTGTAAGGGTCTGGGTGGTCTACCTTACACCGAAAATAGAGAGAATAATCAGTCTGCTTTCCGCCTCCCCAGTGGGTGAGGCGCGGTTGCCGATGCCGAAAGGTATGGCTTACAAGGATTGATTATTATTATAGCATCAACGCCATCGGCCCCGCGCCCCTCAGGAGCGGAAGAAAGAGGGAGCACTGCTCCATTGTGTTTGCATTTATTACCACATCCCAAGCTTGGACAAGATACTCAGCAATGCTCCTAGATATCACTCGGCACACCCCCCTACTACCCCAAATATCATCAGAAACAAAACGCAACAACTTAGTGGATGCATCAGTCAATGACAACACATTGCGCAATTTTTCAGCGCCGCCAGCAACATCACGCAAAACAGACCGAATTTCATCAAGCATAGTATCCCTCTGAGCAGAAGTAGCGGGACAATCAAACATCAGATGTGACAAAGACTCAACACCCTGACCACAAGCAGGACATGCTGTGTTAGAATCAGCTCTGCTGCCGCCATAACGACTGGTACGCTCATGCACGCAAAGACAGCCCATTCGAACACGCATCAGCAACTCAATACCACGCGTTGGCGCACCAGAACACAAAAAGGGCCTAGCCCTTTTAAAACGCATGGTATCAGCATGTGTAGGGTGCACATGCGTGATGTAACGGCTCAAAGTAGAGTGCTGCAGTGATTCACAAACAATTCTGTCTGCATGCAGCTTCCTGACCTGACGGTTGATGTGATTCTTGCACGCATTAGCTCGATCAGCCGCCGCCTCAACATCCACACCATACTTGTGTCTGACATCATATTCCTTGTCAACAATGCAGCCGGCAAACATAACTCAGGCAAACATAACCCCACTGCTTTGGTCATTGCCAGTAGTGAAGCCACTGTGCCATATGGTTGGATTGCATCCAACAACGGTCACTGCGGCTACCAGAAGAACACTGTGGCTACCAGTACAACCAGCACTGAATGCTCAATCATTGTATGGCATACATATACTACCCAACATCTGTTCCCAATACAGATGCCACATGATCCTGCACCACAAGCTCTGCAGTTGTCAAGCCAGACACACCTCGTACACGCAGCTGCACGGGTCGCGTGTAGCGCGCACCAACCCTTCCAGCATCAGCCGTGCGCCCAACAGCTGCAGCCGCTGCACCAGCAGACCCCCCTCCATATGCTCCTGCTGCTTGACGCTACGGTCATGACCACCACTGCATGCACTGCCATCAACCCCTGCCACTGGTGTGCCAGATGCAGGATGCTGCTGCAGCAGCAGCACTTCTTGCTGGTAGAAGCTGTGTATGGCCTGCAGCACATCGCTGCATGTGAGGCCCTTGCAGGGCTGGCAGGGGCTGACCTGTACTGACGCGTGGCCCAGCAGCCCACTGGTGTCCTGCGGCAGCAGCAGTGTGATGCTGCAGACGCCGCCCTGAAGCACAGCAGCAGCAGCAGCAGCAATACCCTGATGAATGCAAGAATTCAGCAGTGGAGATACCGGTATAGAACCAACATGAAAGCACAGTGCATGAGGAAAAACAGCAAGTCAGTGCCCCGGGTGGGCATACAGCATAAAACTCAAGCTGGCAGTCAAGCATATAGGGACCCAAGCAGCACATTCCACTGCAGAAGAGCAGCCCTGCGCTCACCTGCAAAATGACTGCCTCTGCTTCCTCATCGCCGACAGACCTGCAGCGGCAAAGAAGTGTGAATGCAAGGCTGTCAACACGGCTGTTTGCATACCAACCATTCAGCTGCACACAGGTAAGTGTAGCTGCCACAAGCGACTTGCGTCATCTGTCACGTGCGATGCTGAAATTCGCACCATCGTCCTCCACATAAAACCAAATAGTGAGGGCCTGCGCTGCCATGATCCACAACATACACAGCACGCGAGGTTACCAATCCCAGCGCTGCTACACATACCTGGGGTCCTGGTCTACTGACCACACCACTCCCTCCAGCAGCCCAGGTGGCATCAGCTGCTGCTGCTGCTGCACCTGCTGCTGGCCAAACTCGTTAGTCCACGTCACTGCGGACTCCCCACAGAGCCCGGTGTCTTGTACTGACAGCGCAGCTGCTGGCACAATCAGCACAGTACCGTGCACCTTGCTGCTGCTGCTGAAGCTGTTACCAGCTGCCTGGGCTGTTGCGCTTACAGTGCCACTGCTGGGGATGCTGCGAGCTGCAGCTGCGGCATCTCTGGGGCTTGTTACATTGCTGCAGCGGTTCATATCGCTGCTGTTTTCAGCGTCAGTTGTACCTGCAGCAGCAACCTCATGCTGTTTGCCACCCTGCCCCAAGGCCCTGGCTACATCAGCAGACAAGCACACCAGCTGCTGCTGCCTACAGCCCTGCTGCCTCTGCTGCTGCCTGCATGCCTTGAGCAGCCATGCTGGCGACACGATGTGCATCAGCAGCTGAAGCCACTGTGCCGCATGCTGTGGCTCTGCCACCACTGTGTTGGCCCCACAGCCTAGATGCGGCCGGCCAGGCACGACGCAGCCGTCAGCAGCCACCACAGCAGCTTCCAGCTGCTGGCCGAGCTCAGCTGGGAGCCTGGGGTCAAAGGCAACAGCCATGCTGCTGAGGCTGCACGGCTGCAGGCCTGCTGCTGCCGCTGCTGCTGCTGCTGATGGCTGCAGCTCTGAAAGGTCCTGTGCAGGAGCCACTGCTGCTTCTGATTGCCGCTGCTGCTGCTGTTGGGGTTCTGTTGCAGCTTGTGCTGGCTCTGCGGCTGCTTGTTGCTGCTGCTGTGGCGCCTCTGCTGCTGCCTGCAGCTGCTGTTCCTCAGGAGGTGTGCTGGTGGGGAACCTGTACATGCCGCTGTTGCCTGGCGCAGCATCAACACCATTAGCTGCAGACACCCTGTCAGCTTGGTGAGTAGACCAGGTGCTGTCTCCTTCTCCTGCTGCTGCTGCTGCAGGTGATGCTTCAAGCGTTGGCAAGTTTGGTGCCTCATCTTTGGCTCCCCTGCCTGCCTGATCAGCCCCCATGTCCTGCAGAGCATGCACCAGCTGGCTCAGGGTGAACTCCGGCTGGCTGCTGTCATCTGCTGCACCAGGAGACGCCTCACCATACTGCAGCTGCCGTGCTCTCAGCGGTGACTGTGACATGTCAAGCGCTGCTGCAGCACCAGGGTACTGCTGCTGCTGTGTTGACGCCGCATGGTCTGCTGCCTTATTGCCCAGCACTGCAGCGGTTGCATCTGGGCGTTTGCTTGCTCCAGCAGTCTCAACATCCTTGTGAGCAGAAGCCGCTTGCTGCTGCTGCTGCTTCTGCTGCTGGCCTTGCAACAGCAGTGTCAATTGCACAGCAGAACTCCGTGTCGCGTCAGCCTCAGCATGCTGCTCATGACGACCCACGAAATCATCTGGCACACCACTCCTGATTGGCACTCCCTCATTGGCTGCAGCGCCACGCAGAGCTGCCAGCAGCTGCTCAACTCCACCACTGCTGACTGCTGCAGCATTGCCAGGTGCAGCAGGTGTAGCCGATGCTTCATCACCACCGCCGCTGCCCCAAGCTGCCTTGAGGTAGCTGCTGGTGCCTGCCTGGTGCTGGAAGCACTGTTGCGCATTACGCTCCCCTGGCCGTGTTTGCAACAGCAAGTGCTGGATCAAGGCATCACGCTGCTGCTGCTGCTGATACTGATGCTCTTGTCCAAGCTGCACATCACTAAGTGCATGACCTCCAGTCTGTGGCGTCAGCAGTAGCCTGCTGGGCATTCCACTGCTGGCAGCGCCAGCGCTGCTGCTGCAGCTAGCTGCCTGATCCTCCCCTGTCACTCGCATCAATGCAGCAACAAGCTCATGCATGCCTGCGCTGCCTGCTGCTGCTGCTGCTGGAGTGCCAAATGCCGCTGGCAGTGATGCCGCTGGCATTGGTAGTGGAGGTGTCACGGCTTCTGCTGCTGTCCCCTGCTTGACTTGCGTCTCAGCCGTCACCCTCCTCAGAGAGCTCACCAGCTTGTTGATGCTGCTGCCTGACACATGCAAAGGGCTGTACCCTGCTGTGCTTGGCTGCTTGCTGCCTTGCATGGCATCTGAATGGCTTGCTGAATGCTGCTGCTGCTGTGATGGCTGTGAGTCCAGGGGCACAGCAGCTGCCTCAGCCACAGCCTCTGCTGTGCCGCGCCTGCTGCCAGCTGCTGTTGCACGCAGCAGAGCTCCAAGCACATCCTCCATGTTGCTGCCACTGCCCAGCGAGCTGCGCCTGGCAGCAGCCCCTGCGGCCATGCTCTGCTGCACCAACCCATCTGCCACTTCACCTTGCAGCTGAACCGCATGTGCCGCAGCTGCAGCATCTGCTACCTGCTGTCCTGCACTTCGAATAGCATCCCCTGTGGCGCCGCGTAGGGCTGCGATCAAGTCATCGACACTGCTGACGCTGCCGTATAGCCCAGGGCCTCCTCCTACAGCAGCATTGGCATGAGTGCTGCCGCTCGGCTGCTTCTCATCTTTATGCTTGGCAACAGTAGCTGCCGCTGCTGTTGCTGATGCTGCTGCTGCTGGGGTGCCGGCTGTGCTGGCAGCTGCATTTGGTGCTGACTCAGCTGTGCGTCTCCTGCTGTCTGTTGCTCGCCGCAGCGCCCCCAGCAGATCATCAACGTTACCCAAGCTGCCGAACAAGCCAGCAGGCTCTGACCCTGCTGCAGCAGCGCCATGCATTGCCTGCTGTGATGCACCGCAGCGCGCAGGACCAGCACTTGCTGCTGCTGCTGCTGAGGTCTCGGCTGTGCCAGCAGCTGCATCGGGTGCTGACTCAGCTGTGCCTATCCTGCTGTCTGTTGCCCGCCGCAGCGCCCCCAACAGATCATCAACGTTACTCAAGCTGCCGAACAAGCCAGCAGGCTCTGAAGCTAAGGCAGCAGCGCCATGCATTGCCTGCTGTGATGCACCTTGATGCACAACAGCAGCACCGTCAGCTGCTGCTGAGGTCTCGGCTGTCCCAGGCGCTGCATCAGGTGCTGACTCAGCTGTGCCCCTCCTGCTGTCTGTTGCACGGCGCAGCGCCCCCAGCAACTCATCAACATTGCTCAAACTGCCAAACAAGCTGACAGGGTCTGCTGCGTCACTAGCAGCAGCACTGCCATCAAACAGCTGCCCCACAGCTCTGTATGTGGGAGCAGCAACTGTTACTGCTGAGGTGTCAGCTGCGCCAGCAACAACATCAGGTGCTGATTCTGCTGTGCCCCTCCTGCTGTCTGTTGCCCGCGGCAGTGCCCCCAGCAGTTCATCCACGCTGCGCATGCTGCCAAACAAGGAAGCAGCGTCTCCAGCTGCTGCTGCTGCTGCCTCAGCACTGCCATGACCATGGGTTGCCTGTTCCTTCTGCTTCTTTGTAGATGCAGCCTCATACATCCCTGCTGCTGCTACTGCTGCTGCTTCAACCGCTGCAGCTGTGTCAGCTGAGCCAGCAGCCGCATCAGGTGCTGACTCAGCAGTGCCCCGCCTGCTGTCACCAGTTGCGCGCCGCAGCGCTCCCAGCAGATCATCCACACTGCCCATGCTACCGAACAAACCGCCAGCCTGCAAGCCTCCAGGCTGCGAGCTGCCCTGCTGCCCCATCCAGAGCTGCTGCGGCTCCCACCTGTGCACACCAGGTGAGCTTGGCGCTGCCTCAGCTGTGCTGCCCCTGCTGTCACCCGTCGCATGACGCAGCGCTAGAATCAGCTCGTCAACGTTGCTGGGAGTGATAGGCACAGGGCCTTCAGCAGCGTACGGGCTGCCCTGCAGCAACACCTGCTGTGCGCTCAGCTGCTGCTGAGGCGTGTTAGCTGCCTGCTCCCATGGCCACCGCTGCTGCGGCTGCTGCGTTTGCGGTGTTAATGGTTTCTGGCTGCCCTGTGGTGTACCCTGTGTCCTTGCGTTGTCGCTAGTTGCCCTGCGCAGGGCTACGATCAGGTCATCAACACTGCTGAAGCTGCCAAACAGAGCGCCATCAGCTGCTGCTCCCTGCTGCTGCTGTTGTTGAAGATGCTCGCCAGGCGTGCACATCCCTGCTGCTGGTGCCTCTGGTGCTGCCTCTGCTGTGCCTCGCCTGCTGCTGTCTGCCACGCGCTGCAGCGCACCTATCAGCTCGTCGACTGTGCTGTTCTGGCGCATGCTGCCAAACGAAGGGACCACACCAATGCCAGCTGTGCCTGCACCTTCAGGTGTTTGCCACTGCTGCTGCGCGGGCATGTGGCTGTGATGGCCATGATCAGGGGTTGCTGCCGCAACTGCTGCTCTTGCTGCTACTGGTGTTATAGCTGGCGCCGGCGACGCAACAGCGTCGCTTGTGCTCCTCCTGCCATCAGCAGTGACCCGCCGCAGCGCTGAGATGAGATCTTCAACACTGCCACAGCCGCCATGCATATCAGCAGCTACAGGCTGCTGCTGCTGCTGCAGCTGCCACCCTTGCTGCTGCCCTTGGCCCAGCATATGCTGCACATGCTGCTGCACAGCAGCTGCTGCTGCCACGCCTGTAGCTGCTGCTGCTGCTGCACTAGCACTGTAACTAGATGTGTCTGCGTGCTGCATAGCTGTACCGGGCGGCACACCATCGCTGGTGTCACGCACAGCAGTAGCAGAAGCACCGTGCACATTGTCTGCTGTGTTTGACATAGGCTCATGCATACTGCTTGTTTGCTTGCCTGCAGCAGCAGCAGGCGAGGCCATCATGCTCCCATAGGCTGTGCTAGTCTTCTCTGCCTTAGACACTGCCACCAGGTGCTGCGCAGAAGCTGCTGCTGTTGCTGTTGAAAAGCTTTGCTCCGTGTGTCGGTCAGTAGCAGCAGCAGCAGCGCTTGAGCTTGCAACTGTGCCTGCGACAGGCAGCTGCAGCATGTGTGGCCGTTGTGGGAACCACGCTGGCGATGAAGCTGTAGGCCCTACTGCTGCCTCTGGCGGCTGACGCGTACCCGGACCTGCTGCTACTAGCTGCTGGCCCACCCCATATGCTGCTGGCGATGGAGACAAAACAGGATGGCTGAAGGCATCACGTTGCTGCAGGGGTTGGCAGGCAGGTGCAGGGCTCACATCCTGGCTCTGCTCTTCTGCTATTGGCTGCAGCACCTGCTGCTGCTGCTCCTGGTACTGCTGCTCCTGCAGCTGCTCTGCAAAGCGCTCGTGTGCAGATGGGCTGGGGTGCTCTGGCATGCCGTAAATGCTGTCATCGACCATCTGCGAGAAGTGCACCACCCATGGTGTTTGCGGCGCTGCTGCTGCGCCACTTGGTGTAGGTGCTGCTGCAGGCGCTGCTGCTGCCCCGCCATGCTGCAGCTGACAAGCGGTGCTGGTGTTGCTGGGCTGTAGGTGTGCAGCTGGTGTGGCTGGTTCATTGTGCGCCGCAGGTGTCTTGCAGGAACAGCAGCACCATTCAACACCAGTCAAGCGGATGTTGAGTTGCTGCATGTGGCATGTGCTTGTGAATGCAGTTCGGGCAGTTGATGGGTGTTTCGGGTGTTGACAACATATGCTGCTGCAATAACATCACTTTCTCCTAGGTTAACCCGTAGAGAAAGTACTGTTGATGCAAAAAGACAGACAACATTGATGCAGCCGATTCCTGTGTGCTGCGTTCGCTGCTGTTGGTGATGTCGCAGCAGCAGCATTGCTGTTGCTGCCGAATGAAGGATGGCTTACCTGCTGTGAGCCTGGAAGTGCAGGAGCATATTGCACTTCAGCAGCCTTGCCTTTGCTGGCAGCGCAGGCAGCCACCCAGCCAATGCTGACAATGTGTGCGTTGAACCTGCTACCTGCTGCTGCAGCTGCAGCGAGCTTGTCTGACAGACTCCCCACCACATGAGGCGTCACCAGGTGTGTGGTGCGCTTGCTGAGGTTGGGGCTGTACCTGCAGCACCCAAATCAACAGCGCTGCTGAGCAGGAGCAGCGCCAGGTGCGCCCGCACCAGCGTGAGACTGAAGCTGTGTCGGCACAGTACACTGAACCAATCTGCCACCAGATACACGCATGTTTCCGACACACAGGCGTGCATTGAAGTGAGTGCTTTGGGAAGCTGTGGTGTCCAGGCTTGTACAGAACATGTGCAGCAGATGGCAGTGCATGTGATGCAGTGCTGCGATGCCGCACCTGCCACCAGCTGACTCGACGTCATCCTTCACTGCCTGTTTCTCCTGTTGGTTAAGGCCAGTGGTCGTCACGGTGAGCCCAGCAGCCCAAGCTCGAGCCATTTCTTTTAGGAGCAGCACAATCAACCGTGCGCCTCGTCAACATTTGTAGCTGCCCAATAATCTCGACGGCACATTCGAAGCAAATCAGTTACTTAATCAACGGCCCCAGGAAGAAGAGCAGCAACTCATCAACATCGTCCACTTCATTTCAAAATGTTGTGCTATGTCATGACAATGCAGCACCATTCCCTGACCCAATCGCACCGGCGAAATGATATTTGGGTGCAAACAATCCTCTTCAATTAGCGTGTGGGCAACCATCGCTGTGCTTGCTGCACTACAAGCAGAGTGGAGGACAGCCAGGGGTTGCACTGCTGCTCAACAGGTCCGTATGGCCCAGCCGCAGCTAACGACACAGCAGATACAGCAGGTGGGCATGAAATCTGTCTGTCTGGTCTTTGAACTATGCTGCTGCTTCTGCCTCTTGGTGCTATCGCTGCTTCTGCTGCTGCTGTTGCCGCCGCTGCTGCTGCACAACCCAAGCATGCCCGCTACATGTTGTCCGTTGTTGACCACAGCGTTGAATCTTTGACACGCAGAAGCTTGAAGAGAACCATGACTTCCTGTGCAAGATAGTGGCGGCAAACCAGCGCAGTCCCCAGGGGCTAGACGCTGGAACTCAGGCGCAAGTGGAGCAGTGAGTGTGCTGGATCCATCGTGCATTCCCTGACAGCCTGCCGCATTCTATGCCCTTTGGCATTGCAATATGTAGTTTTTTAATTCGCGCCACATATATATAGTGTCATCATTAGCAGCAGTGCTTCCTGCCAGGCACTACATGCAGCAATAGCAACACCAGACCCAGCTACACACGCATTCTGCCACCTACATAAAACCACCTTCTGTTTCTCCAACGCTACACCCTTGGCGCACTTTGCGGAAAACCACTTGTATATGGTTGTCTGCAGGTGGAGCAACAAGCTGCAGCAGAACCTGATGGAGCTTGCAGGACAGGCAGACAAGAGCACAGCAGGATCAGGCCAGCAGCCAGCAGCTGCAGCAGCAGGCGGCCAAGTGGTCAGCCCACAGTAGGCGCTGCAGCTGGTTATCTGCAGCAGCACCTGCACAGCTCTGAAACAGGTGGGTCTCTGCAGCAAACTGCGCAAGTGCTACAATGCTTCAGTATCAGGACCAGTTGCACGCAGAGCCAGCCGCAAGTTGCCGCTCGCGGTTGCCCAGCATGTCACTAGTTCAAGCCAAAGCCTCCGTGTAGTTGCTGGCTGGCTGCTTGCGGGCTGCTTGCGGTGTGCTGCCATTCTTCCTAGTTCCTGCCGTATCATACTGGTGGTCATGTACAGTTGTTGGTCACAACGCAACTGCAATGCACATCAACCTAAATCTGTGTAGATAGCCACAGTTGGCCTCATCAGTCGCCTTACCAGGGATGCAGTCAACCGAAGGGATGCACTGCACTGTTAATGCCCCTGCCTGTGTCTTGTGCAGGAGCTTGCACCATGGCTGCCAGCAGAGCAGTGCAGCGTCCTGTTTGCCTGGCGTGATCTATGATGGGGCTGACATCCTCACCAGCAACTTCAGCAGCAGCAGCAGCAGCAACCGCTGCAGCAGCACAGAACGCCATGCATGGCGCAACGATTACAAGCGCCGCTGCTGCTGGGTGGTATGCTCTGGGTGTACTGGCTGCGATTAGCAAATTGTCAACCGACAGGCCACGTTCGCTGCAATCGCTGGCACGGCAGCAGTGTGCTTTGTCACCGTTTGTACAGTATATGTTACTCCAACCCACGGTTTACAGCTTGTTGTCAAGGCGGGGAATGCATGTGAGGTCGTGATGCCGTTGAGTTGGACGTTGTGGCGCAGCTCTTGCGCAACAGGCCATTGCCACAATTGATGATCGTGATAAGGCTGCAGAGGTGTGATTGACGTGGCTTGATTGTACCAGCAAGGGTGATAATTCTTGTGGGTGCCTGGTAGCCACTGTGAAGCGTGGCCAGAGCCCTCTATGTGAGCACCGCTGAACACCTGCCAGGCTCACTGGTTCTCAGCCTGAGATCTCAGGCCTTGTGGCGGGGTTTGTGGCCGAGAGTTTCAAACGATTGTTTGACGTGCACTGGGTCAGAAGCTATCACAGCTTCAGCCATGATATTGATTCATTTGCAGCACAGGGTTGGACATCGATGAGTTCCTTGTTGAGGTGAACTTCACAATTTGGATGTTACACTGGGAACATTGCCCGTTTTCGAGCCAATGACAGGCTCATTGGGCACCACAACGACCATCTACCATCAGCTGGATTTGGCCAGTGACTCTAGCGCACCGGCATGCTGCACTATGGCAAGCGCCCCTAATCCTGACTACACACGCAACAGCCCTCCTCCGCTTAGCCACTGCGCGGCATCCTTCTGCACCGGCAATTCCAAAGCTCCCGGTGATCACGGCGGTTCGAACTCACGCCTTCCGCCTCCTACTCCAGCGCTCTCACCACTACATCACACATTCACATTAAGGAGCCTCCACAATCATTGTGATGATTGGCGTTTGGTGGTTGCAGCTGCACGCTTGGTGCCTGGGTTGCACCTGACACAAGATGCATCGCCATGACAGTGTTGCTGTGTTTCCATGTGGTTGCGGTTGGCCGGGGAGGTAGGGGCTGCACGATGCCTCTGGAGTTTTACTTTGGTTGAATCTTGTGGCTTGCTATCGGGTTCTCATGATATGTGAGCTGAAAGAGGGGCAAGTGACTCGCTCTAGGGCGATAGCTTGCCCACCCCTGTAACAAACCTCTTCTGGCCGTAGCAACAGCCTTGATACCGTCCCACCGTATAGAGTCTAGGCAGTAAACCCGTCCGCCCTAGAGGACAGTCATTCCGTTACATTGGGCCGTGCGTCGCGAGCAGAGCGACGGCTGGGATTTGGCGACCGGCTTGCGATTTTATGGTTTGCAAGCTTGCGTTTGACACTCGCTTTGCGTGCTAAGGCGCCGTATCGACGCAGGCAGAGGGCCGCAAAAGTGCTCAAGGCACTCCCAGCCCGCGTGCTGCCGATGCCGTGGAGCAGCAGCAGCACGTTGCTGTTGCACCTGGTGGTGCCCAGGACACGTGTGCAACCATGAAAATGTTTTTGGAACATTGATTGACCGGTGATAGGCGCCTGATGCATCGTCGCCCGAAGGTTTTCACAGCGTGCGCAGGGATATTCATCAGCTACATAGAACCCAGCAGAGAGCCAGCTCCTGCAGGAGCCGGAACGATGTGCCGTGTTGTTTCTACAACAAAGACGTCATGTGACTCGTCATGCATGGCTGGCACACACTCTGCAGTGCAGAGTTTGCACAGTCCTCTGAGAGTCCTGACAACTCCAGCCTGCTGTAGCCCAGTCTGAGACAGGTTGCAGCTGTTGTTCTGCTAAAGACACATTAAAATGTATTCGCTGCATATAAACACCAGCTCCACTTCCAATGTGCTGCCAGAACTCAGCATCATCAGCATGATCAATCCCCACTGCTGCACTAGCACTGGTACCGGTAGTAGTGCTGCTGCCAGCCGCTGCGGCAGTGACTGCGCACTTGCTGTGGCAGCAGCACACACCACCGCAAGTTGTGACAGCTCTTCCCAATCATAGGTTTTGGTGCGACTTACATTGCTCTGCAGTGATGCAACAATTGTAAGCAGCAAAATCATCTGAGTGTCATTAGTAAAAGCTGCAGCCGTGTTGAACTCAAGGTCAAATCACTCTGGCGTGTGCTTGCCTTGAGGTACTGGTTTCATGTGCAGAGTTAAACCCGCCGGTGGGGCGGTGCAGGAGTTGTCTGTTGTGCACCTGCCAAGGCTGGGTGAAGTTCTGCAGGCTGTCACTGTTGCTGTAACAGTGGTTCATGTCGGAGGGAGCCACTGAAGCCCATGTTACGTGTTTCGTAGCTGATCATTGAGATGCTAAGAGCTCGCTAGAACGTCGCAGCCCACACTTTCTGCTGCTTGCTGTTCGCACACCCGCACAGCCACCGCCCGCCAGTGGCTGCAGTCAGTAAACAGCAGAGGTGTCGGCTCTAGCCTTCATTCCGCGTTCTGTAGCTATGGCGAAACGCAAGGCTGAAGCAGTCGAGGACGGTCCCAGCAAGAAGGCAAAAGCTGATGCAGAGGTGGGCGCTTCTGGAGTATGTCTGCAGCCGAAGTGCTGCTTCAAATGTGTCATAGCGTGCTTTTCGTGAAATGATATTCTCTGAATGTCATCTAGAGTCTCCTGCGTGTGTCTTGGTGCACGCTTGCTGGCACTGTTTAGTATCCATGTTCCTGCCAGGCTACCGCTGCTGGTGCTGTGCTGACAGGGTGACAGTGACTGCTGCTGCTGCTGCTGCTGCTACAGGTGAAGAAAGAAAAGAAGGACAAAAAGGAGAAGAAAAGCAAGAAGCGTCAGGCCGAGGAGGAGCCGGCTGCAGCGCCAGCAGCAGCAGCAGCAGCAGAGACGCCCAAGTCAGAAAAGAAGAAGGACAAGAAGAAAGACAAGGCAGCAGCAGAACAGCCAGCAGCTGCTGTTGAGGACCCAGTAGCGCCAAAGTCGGACAAGAAGAGCAAGAAGGACAAGAAGAAGGACAAGGAAGCAGCAGCAGCAGAGCCAGAGCCAGCAGCAGCTGCTGAAGAGCCAGCTGCAGAGGAGCCCAAGAAGAAGAAGAGCAAAAAGGATAAGAAGGCAGGCGACGCAGCTGCAGAAGCAGCTGAGGAGCCAGCAGCAGCAGCAGCAGCAGAGACGCCCAAGTCAGACAAGAAGAAGAAGAAGGACAAGAAGAGTGACAAGGCAGCAGCAGAGCAGCCAGCAGCAGCTGCAGCAGAGGAGCCAGCTGCTAAGCAGAAGTCAAGCAAGAAGGAGAAGAAAAAGAGCAAGAAGAGCAAGGGTGATGAGGAGCAGCAGCAGCAACAGGATGAGCAGCAGAACATTGATGCAGCAGCAGAGCAGCAGCAAGAGGAGCCTGCCAGCAACGGCAAGGGTGCTGCCAGCGGTGCTGAGTCAGAGCCTGATGGTGGACCCAACAGTGAGGGCAAGGTGAGAGGGCCAGAGCTGGCACTGCTAAATTCGGCGCGGCTGGAACACAACTTAGGCTGTAACTGGGATGTAGCTGGCGATTTGTGCGCTGTGAAATGCCGGGGTGTGTGCAGAATGTCTACAGGCTTGCAGCAGGAGTGCTGCAGTGACAGGCAGAAGCATGCAGCAGCTGCAGCAGCCGACAGCATGAATAGAACATCAGCGTCAGTTACAATTACAAGCAATGCAGAATTGTAAACGAGTAGCTGTTGCCTGCTATGTTGTGAATGGCCAGGACAGGGTCGTGTTTGCATGCATCTGTGCCACACATGAAGGCTTTACAACGCATGCTGTAGGTTCAGCGGCCGCGCTGCTGTGCCTGACACAGTGTGTCTCTTGCTGCTGCTGCTGCTGCCATGCAGAACACCACTGGCGCCAAGGCGTTCAAGCGCGTGCATGACGCTGAGTGGCTGGGCAAGAAGGGCAGCTGGAGCAACCACTATGAGGACACCTTCGGGCAGAAGTGAGCATGCCATGGCTATTATAGCCAGCAATGCACCAGTGTCCATTCAGCAGCTCCATGCAGCTGCAGCAGTTGGCAAAAGCAGTGTGTGTGTAACGCTGCCATTGCAACAATTGCTGTTACACCAATGTCTGCGAAGCCTCAACAGCATCTCCACATTTTAAGCAGCCAGCTGTGCAGGTTCGCTGTTGCCAGCATCATCTCTGTGTCTGCTTTCACCAGTACAGATACCCTCTCCGCTGTCCCCCTTTTTCAACTTACACTTGACATGCTGACACCCTCTGTGCCTGCTTTGCCAATCTATTTTGCTGCGCTGCAGCGGCTGGGGCTTCAAGGCGCAGCAGGTGCTGGGCGCGGTGCGCGGCAAGGACTTCAGGCACGAGAAGACCAAGAAGAAGCGCGGCAGCTACAAGGGAGGCAACATCGACCCACACGCCACCTTCTCATACAAGTTTGAAAGCGATGACGAGTGACGAGTTGATCGTGCAGTTGTACCGTGTCGCGGCAGTTGTGTTGCGGCGGTGGGGGATTCACAGTCTACGGCGTTGGTCTGCGGCTGCATCCTGCAAGCCCCTTGATGTTTTCACTGCAAGCAGCCCGGCAGGCGCCATGGTTACTGTGCTTTTTCTGCTGTGTGCCTACAGCTGCAATGCGACAGCATGGCTTAGCAATTGCCTGGAATGTTGCTGGCGTTGATGGCAGTCACTTTTTCAAGTTTCAGCTGCGCACGTGACTGCAGCGCAAGCGACTTCGCAGCAGTAATTAGTAAGGGTGGCATGTCCCGTGTTGCGCGAGCCGGCAGATCATCCAGTGGATGGCTTGGTTGTTATCATCATCATCATTGGTTGTTGTGTGAGTGCTGTTTAGGGTTGTTGCGCAACGCAAGTTGTGCATGTGCACTGCCCAGCACCCAGGCTTTGAACCAAGAAACGTTTGACGTCAAGTTCAGCAGCCAGGCAGTGCCGCACTGGCTGGCCAGGCTGGCTCAGGCTGACACTTGTGAACAAACATTGGGTGTGTGAACGTGCCTGTGATGTGGCGACTCTTGCACGTGCTGGTGACAAAATATGTGCATCAAAAAACTTCTTTGTGCCAGTGAGCTTAATTGATCAAGCTGCTTCCGAAGATAGTGCTGGCACCATCATGGTTGGCAACTGACTTCTTGGCCATGCATGCAGGATGCTGCTTTGCTGTCACTCAAAAGGCGCAGATGCATATATTGTAACCAATCTAGGACGCATATGGTTGTCGCACCCACGGAAGGCCCAGCAAATCACCTTTGACCCTGCCAGGTTAACCTGGCAGTGCCGGTGTTCAGGGTTGGAAGCTCCGCTGTGCCTATATCTGCATGCACGAAAAGTTCATTGTTTACCACACCTTGGCCGTCGTACACTATTCGCTACACAGGCTGGTTCTGCGGAGAGACAGAGACAGGCCTGCGCTAGCGGGGCCCGGATCTCACTGTCCAACCACCCACTGCAGCTCTCTGTCTTCGTTCAAAAGTTTGATAGCTTATTATGACAAGGAGCACAGTGGGTGAGCACCCGATGCAGCTTGGCCTCGCCACCGTCATAGCTTTCGAAGTTGCTGCTGTCGCCAACCAGCAGTTGCTTTGCTTCGTTCAATACTTTGATGTGTTTCAACTTTCAACCTGCTTGGACTGTATGTCTCGCAGGGTCGTCAGAGCCAGCCTGGCCCGCCAGTTCCTGCAAATCAATTCTGCAGGTAATTCTAGGCAATAAGGCTGCTCAGCGCAGCAGAGAACGCACGTTGAATATGCCTTTGTGTTCCCACACCTATCTACGTCCATATGCAGGTCTCAGCTGGCATCTGTATGCATTGCCACCGCACTCCAACAGCAGCTTGGCAGCATGCATTGTTAACAATGCAACATGTTGTGCCGGGCTGCAGCGTTCCTCAGTGACCCTGCAACTGCCTACTGGACCGTTGAATCGTCACAGCTGGCCCGGTTTTGTGCATTCACTGCCTGTAGGAGGTTGAGGAGTCGAGCAAAGTCAGCAGCAACAATCGCCAGCATGGATGTGATGCGGCAGCAGCGCAGCTGCAGCAGCTGTGCCTGGAGGCTGCTTGCAGGAAGGTGGGTTGCAGCGTGTCTACCAGTGTTGCTGCAGAAGGCCTCCCAATACAGACCAGTTGTTAGCTTGTGTGCTGAAACAGGCAGCTGGCGTGCAAACAGAGCGCATGGCAGAGCTGCAACGCAAACTGTGTTACCTGCTGACTGCCAACGCATATGCAATGGATTGTTTTTGCTTATAGAGAACTTGCCACGTCACTTCTATTGCTGTGTATAGCAGCACAGTAGCTTGTCTAAGCTGCTCAACACAGCGGCACCCTGAACCTTTGGCGCACGGCACATATCACACCCTCACGCAAATGAACACAGTACCTCTCCTGCTCTCCATATCCTGCGCCTACACTGCCTATGCAGGTGCCCCGAGCACTGCAGGAAAACCCTACCCACCACCACCACCAGCAGCAGCAGCAGTCGCTGCTCAGCAGCTGCGATCTAGCAGGCATCGCTCAGTACATTGCCTCAGGCCGCGCTCACAACATCGTAGTGATGGCAGGTGCTGGCATCAGTGTGACTGCAGGCATCCCTGACTTCCGCAGTCCCGGCACAGGCCTGTACAGCCAGCTGCAGCGCTTCCAGCTGCCGTGGCCAGAGGCTGTTTTCGACATCCGCTTCTTCAGGCACAACCCTAAGCCCTTCTACCTGCTGGCTAAGGTGAGGCGCAGCTGCAGCTGCGGTAGGCCATCCTGGAGGTGGCTGGGTATTAGTAGCAGCAGTTGATCATCAATCCGGGGTATGTGCAGACAGCTATGCTGGGTTTGTTGTCTTTACATGGAAATCAAGCCAATTTCTCAGGCACTGCCATCAAATACCTTGCTCTCGAGCACTGCAAACTCGGACTTTGCTGACTTGCTGTATGTATCAATATCCTTGCGCTGCTTGCAGGAGCTGTTCCCAGGTGGCTACTGCCCCACGCCCGCGCACTTCTTCCTGAAGCTGCTGCACGACAAGGGGCTGCTGCTGAGTGCATTCACGCAGAACATCGACGGCCTGGAGCAGCTGGCAGGGCTGCCTGGCGGCAAGGTGGTGCCCGCACACGGCAGCTTTGACGGTGACGGCATGTTAGGGATGCAGGGTTGTATGTTGTTGTATGTTGCAGGGTTGTATGTTGCAGGGTCGTATGTTGTTTTTGCATGTTGCTGTCAGGTGTAGGGTGTAGGGTGTAGGGTGGCGGCGATACGGCAGGGGAGTGGTTGCGGAAAGGTTGTCGAGTCAGTGAGGTGGTGCCCGCACACGGCAGCTGCGACGGTGAGGACATTGTTGTTGGGTGTAGGCTGTAGGGTGGAGGGTGGTAGCGATATGGAAGGGAGTAGTTGCAGCAAATGAATCAAGTCAAATCAGTGACGTGGCGGCCGCACACGGCAGCTTAAAAGTGCGCAAGTCATCACGGAAACTTGACTGTCATGGTAGGGAGTTGTGCAGCGTAATATTGGTGCAAGGCGGACATGTTTGTATGGTGGCATGCAGCTGGCAGGGCTGCCTGGCCACAGGGTGGTGCCCGCACACGGCAGCTGTGACGGTGAGGGCATGTTGTTGTTGGGTGTAGGGTGTAGGGTGGTGGTTAGGAGCGATACGGAAGGGAGCAGCTGCAGCAAATGAATCAAATCAAATCAGTGACGTGGCGGCCGCACACGGCAGCTTGATAGTGCGCAAGTCATCATGGAAACTTGACTGTCATGTTGGGGAGTTGTACAGCGTATATTGGTGAAAGGCGGACATGTTTGTGTAGTGGCATGCAGCTGGCAGGGCTGCCTGGCCACAAGGTGGTGCCCGCACACGGCAGCTTTGGCGGTGAGCGCATGTTGTTGTTGGGTGTAGGGTGTAGGGTGGTGGCGATACGGCAGGGAGCGACTGCAGCAACTTCATCAAGTCAGTGAGGTGGCGCCTGCACACAGCAGCTGTATTGGTGAGGTCAGTGATACAGGGCGTCGGGTGTAGGGTGGTAGAAATGCGGCAGGGTGGTAGAATGCGGCAGGGAGTGCTTGCAGACAAGGAAACAAGTCAATGAGGTGGTGCCCGCGCACGGCAGCTTTGATGATGTGTGAGTGAAGCCATGACAGCAACTTGACTGTCATGGCGGGAGATCTGTGCAGCGTATCATTGGTGAAAGGCGGACACGTTCTGTATGTTGGCAAGCGATGCAGTGTGTCAGCCAGCAAACAGCCGATTGTGACAGAGCTGAACGGATGAGTTAACCTGCTAGTTTGTGCGTGAGCAGCACATCAGCTGACCTTGAGCGCTCAGGCTGTTTGGTATCCTGGTGCCTGCTTTGCCACCACCTGGGCTGACAGGCAGTAGCATGACAGGCTCGCTGACTGTGCTGCCCTCTGCACTACGACTGCAGGTGCACACTGCATTGACTGCAACCGCGCATGCAGCGTGTATGCTGTGCAGCAGGCGGTGTATGATGATGAGGTCGCCACCTGTGACAGCTGTGGTGGCCTGGTGAAGCCAGGTGGGCACTGCAAGCTGGCCTTGGCACCTGCTGTACATGCAGTACAATCGGCTTGTTGCCAGCTGTCACAGCACCAACTATAATGGCATGTGACTTCTGTTTGGTGCTGTTGCTGCTTGTGTCCCTTGCTGTTGCCACAGACATGGCAGCTGGGCACTGCCAGCTGCCCTTGGCACCCAGCATGGTTCACGTACTTAGTGCTCGCACGTTCTGCTGACAGTTGCTCCCTGCGTTGTTGCCAGCTGTTAATGGCACCCAGCATACTGCATGTTGCATGTGGCTCGCTGGCAGCTTTCTCTGGTACTCTGGAAGGTGACAGTGTGCGCTGCTGTTTCTCGCTGCTGCCGTCTTAGTGGAAAGCAGCGACCTGATATCCGTGTATTCGTGTATTTCCCTGCTGCTTCTTGGTGCAGACATTGTGTTCTTTGGCGAGCCGCTGCCAGCACGCTTCCACAGGCGGCGACTGGCTGACCTGGCCCAGGCAGACCTGCTGATCGTGATGGGCACCAGCCTGGTGGTGCAGCCCTTCGCCAGCATGATCGGTGAGCGCTGGGGTTGGTGCTGACACATATTTTAAGCGTGCTTTGCGTGCGCTGTATGTGCGCTGATTTGCCTGGTGGTGCAGCCCTTTGCCAGCATGATCGGTGAGCGCTGGGGTTGGTTCTGACACATATTTCAAGCGCGCTTTGCGTGCGCTGTATGTGCACTGATTTGCCTGGTGGTGCAGCCCTTCGCCAGCATGATCGGTGAGCGCTGGGGTTGGTTCTGACACATATTTCAAGCGCGCTTTGCGTGCGCTGTATGTGCGCTGATTTGCCTGGTGGTGCAGCCCTTTGCCAGCATGATCGGTGAGCGCTGGGGCTGGTGCTGACACTCGTTCAACACACTCTGTGTGCGCTGTATGTGGACTGTCATGTGCTGGCATGGTGGTTCAAATCGGTTAAGCTCAGTGCTGTTGCGCTGATGCATGATCGGTGAGCGCCGAAATTGCTGCTTTGGAGTGCTATTGCACCTGGCATGGGCTGCATGTGTGCTAAACGTGTTGTGCACTGTGCATGGGGACAGGTGCCTGCTGGCAGTTGTGGTCAAGCTGAGTGATCAAGGCTGATGAAGCAATAAATGGTTCCATGGTTTGGCGGGATGAGTAGCCAATTGATAGGACAGGCTTTCAGCTTTTATGCAGTATCGCCTGTTGTAGGTGAGGCATCAGCCACACGTTATGTGATGCACCTGCGCTTGTCCTGTCCACTGACCAACCAAGCTCTGCCACCGCTGCATATTATACCTCCTGCTGCTTGCAGATGCTGTTCCTGCAGACTGCCCACGCCTGCTCATCAACATGACAAAGGTCGGGGAGAAGCAGCAAGCGCAGCCGCCGCCGCCGCCGCAGCAGCAGCAGCAGCGACACAAAGTGCGGCACAGCAGCAGCTGCAGCAGTGACAGCAGCTGCAGCAGTGACAGCAGCAGCAGCAGCGACAGCAGTGATGCTGACGATGCTGGCAGCTGCAGCGGCTTTGAGAGCGATGCAACGGCCCTCACAGCCAGCAGCAGCTGCGCGAACATCAGCTGTGATGAGGCTTCTTCTGCTGGGTCTGCTGAAAATGCTGCTGCTGGTATCAGCAGCGTCTCTGGAGATTCGTCCGCTACAGCAGCAGCAGGTGGTTTTGACTTTAGCAGTGGCCGCAGGGATGTGCTGTCGCTTGGGGACTGTGACGGAGGGGCTATGCGGCTAGCTGAGCTGCTTGGGTGGCAGGGCGAGCTGCAGCAGCTGGTGCAGCAGGGAAGGGAGGCGTTTGATGAGGCAAGGCGAGAGTGGGAAGATGCCTAGGTGGCAACTGCGGCGGCTACAAGCCGTTGTGCGGGGTTTTAGAGAGAGAGTAGTTACATGTGGGTCCAGTCACCATCTCAGATGGTATGAGCCACCCCAAAATGAGCACAATGTCAACGCGTGACGAAAGAAGATGAGCACACAATGTAGCCCATTGAGGCCATCCGTTGAGCACAGGGTCTCTCCAGATTGAGCATAAGATTATATCTGCGGTGTGTCAGTGACACACCCCAATCAGCCAACAGCATGTGCTGAAGAAGCACACCAACCAAAAAGCATGTTGTCAAGATCACACAGCCAGAGAGATAGGCAGGGCAACTAAGGCGGCATAAAGGCGGCAGCAAACCAATAATGTGACAGGATGCATGTGTAACTCGTCAAGTAACCTAAACTCATCACGGGCTAGGAGCAACAGCGTCTAAGGCGTCATCTACAGGGACATAAACCTCAGGCTGAATTGGCACACTTTGATGGTCAGGGGACAACCCCAGCAACACTGAGCGATACAACCACATCTGATAAACCACCACAGCCAAGCCCTCTTGATCCTCACAGTCTAGAATGCGCGGCACCAACTCGTTAGCATAGCGATCTACAGTACCCGCAGGATAGAACACACTAGGGCAGGCACCGCGCAAGTGGTCATATGCAGGGCATTCTAGCAGAAAGTGTTTGAGATCCTCCACATTGTCATAGGTCCCAGTCCGGGCGTGCACGCGTGTGCGCCAAACTGCTCGGCTAGCTGCAACAGGATTAGCACACGAGCACAGTCTACACAACCGCTGCTGCCTGGGCACCCGAGGGCGGGCATGTCTACCCAGCTGCACCTCCAACTGTGCAGCCCCAGTGCGAAGCCGTGCAAGGCACTGCAACACCCGGAACGGCAAGCATAATTGCATGTATTGAGGTTGTGTGTTGCGGTCAAAAGCAGCATCAGCCTCCATAGGATGCACCCAGGCAGCATGTGTGCACATAGTAACATGATTGCTTGGTGCTGTTCTTGGGTCAGCATCCTCCGCACCTGCATCGGCCCACCCCTGCTTAACCAAGCGTGCAAGGGCAGCAGACACGGCTGTAGCATGCAACTCAAGCCCACATACACTTGCAGCCGTCACCCCAGGCCCACGCCATGCAGCCTGCTGTATAACACCAAGGCGTTGCATAGTGTGCAGCAGATAGTATGTCCAGCAAGTTTTGCAACCACTCAATGCTAACTCCACATCCGACACCCACGCAACCCGCGCAAGACGATCAACGGGCATGGCCCTAAGGCGTTCCCACCAGCGCGCCGCCAGCACAACCCAATGGTGCTGAACAGGCGAGCGGTGAAGATCGCGCATCAGCACATCAATGCTGGAGCGTTGCCCAGCCCCAGTCATGTAGCGAAGGAATGACACATGCACCTTGTCAGCTGCAGACATGCGCCACCCTGTGCGCCTGAACAAGCCTGTATGGCACAACTCGGGGCCCCACACATGAGATGCGTATGACATAACAGGCTCAACCATGATGTCAAACATGCGGCACTTCATGTCGTATTGTGTGATGCGTTGCTTACGGAAGCGGCCCAAGAGGGTATGCATGGCCTTGAGCCCAGACGCTGCCAAAGCATCAACTGCCGGCTGCAGACCTTTGGTCTCATGCAACACTGCACCAAGGTATGTGTAGCTGCTCTGAATGCTCAGGGGCTGACCAGCATACGTGAACGCAGTTGAGCGCGGGCGTGGCACACGTTTGCCACGGAACACCACCACACACGTCTTCTTAGGCTGCATGTTGACTTCCATGCCAGTGATCTCACAAAACAACTGCAAGCAATCCAACAAGCATTGCGCGTCTGCCGGCGACTCAGCAATCAAGCAGCCGTCATCCGCATAGAGCAAATCAGGCACATGAAGAGAGCCAACCTTGGGTCCAAGAGGAGCAGAAGCCCCACCTGGAACAGGCTTGCCTCTAATTGTGATCAACTCGTGCAGCATCTCAATAAATAACCCAAACAGCAGCGGGCTCAGCTCACTTCCTTGCTTAGTACCAAGGCACGTATCAATAGGGTCACCCAATTTGCCATTCACAGACACCTGTAGCTGGATGGTGTCATATAGACGCTCCAATAGAGACAAGAAGCGGCCATGGATGCCAAGCTGCCTGCAACGTGCCAACAACAAGTCTCTAGGAACCGTGTCAAAAGCTTTCTTAAAATCTATGAACACAACATACAACTTCTTACGCTGGTGGCGGGCCCTGTTAATGAGATGCGTAAGGGTGAACAACGCATCAATTGTGCCATGTTCTTTGCGAAAACCACACTGTGTAACAGCACGCACACCTAGGCTCTCCATAGTTGGGTCTAGGCGGAGGTGCATGAGGCGGTCAACCACACGACTATAAATGCTAGACACACTAATGCCTCTATACATGTCCCTGGTTTTGTGGTGTGATGGGTTGTGCCGTCTCACGGGTGTGGTGTTCTAGCTGTTGTTGCTGCGAGAGGTGCTTATGTTTATGTTGAAGCTGCAGAGGGATCATGGCATCGTGGTTCTACTGCGTTTACTGAGCTTATCATATTCTGGTGTGAGAAGAGTTGAGGAGTGTGGTGCTGTTGCAGCGGTGACTGGCCTTGCATGGTGTCTGTTGCTGATCATTTATTGGATTGAGAATACAGACTTGGCAGTAGACGTCGTGATGCTGCCAGTGCCGCAGGCTGACTGTTTAGTGCCGATGCAAGATCAAGGTGCTGCACTTGCTCTACGCTTGGCAACGCATGCGCTAGCGTTGCATTTGCTGGGCGCGTTGTGCATTGGTTATTGTTCAGCGCATTGCTAATCCAGCAGCATGCGGTGCGGTTAGGCTGTGCACTTGTCTTGCTGACCTGGACGAGTCTAACTCGGACGAGTGAGATCAGTGGTTCTGTGCATGTTGCTGCCTAGTTGAAGGGCTGTGTTGACAACTGTGACAATGGTGAAGCTGAACGTCCGTTTGATTCTGTCTGTAGCGCGTCTGGCATGCCAGTGCAGTGAGTCCACTTGCGGCACCAGCTACCTGCGGGCGTACCGTGCACCAGCAAGCAGATACGCATGATATGTCCTCGTCGCTGGTGGATTGAAATCCCGCACCTATGCAGGCTGTTGGTGATTCAGCAGCTGCTTGGGTGATAGATGACCGATACAGGATGCCGTGCAAAACAGCGGATATTTGTAGTGCTCAGCAGTTCCGGCAGCTTGATGTCTGATGATTACTATAAGGAACAAATATGTACTTATTGTAGCACGAACCAACCGCCTGAACTGGTGCACTCATTTTATTCGGTTGGGCGCCAAGGGCAGTCAGTGCCCGGCAGTGGACCCTCCTACACCAACACATAGCGTTCGATCAAGACTACCAGTGCGCCCATTTCATAGCAATGTGCTACTGTAGTTGCGTTGTATGACAGAGAACCCTAAAAGCTCCTGTCTTGAGAGCAGCAAAGGTGAGACGTGTTTATCAGCAGCAGGTTCTGCTCCGAATGCTTCGTTCCATGCTTGAGGCTGTCATGAGCGCACTTGGAACCCTGAAGCAACAACGCAGTGCTCATGTGCTACACGTGGTACTAGTGCTCACGGGGAGGAGTGCGTTCACTGCTCCCTGCCGTTGATGCGATCTTGCAGCGATGTTGTTCATTACCTCTGCTACATCAAAGTAACATCTCGCGGTATATTGTGCTGAAATCTCCCAGGTCAACACCATCGGCAGCTCTGGACCATTCTGGACGTTCATCACCTCACCGGCCTGTGACCCAAGCAAACAAGTCACTGCACGCGCCCTTTTTAAAGGATCACTGAAGAACCTCCGTGATGTCGGCGATTTACTCCCAGCCTCCCAACCTCCCTCGCGCCAGGTCACAGGCTACAGCACAGGTGACCTGCCAGGCGGGACAGCTGCATGAGTCAACCCACATGCTGTCACCCAGCGAGGTCAGCAGCTCTTGGAGCAGCAGCACAACCACCTCTGTGACATCTGCCCAGCTGTTGGGTTGCGGGGCGTTACCAGGCAGTGCCTGCAACAACAGCAGCAGCAGCTACAGTCAGATTGCTGCTGTTGCCAGTCACCAGCATGACGCAGCACCTAGCAGCAACATTGAAAAGGTGGAGCAGTGGCTCTCCAACATGGAGCTACGCGCGGCGACAAACGTTAGCAGCAACCACTTCAGCAGTGGCGCTGATGCTGGATTTCTAAGCGCTGAAGCAGGAAGCACCCTGCCACCAACAAGCCGACATGCTACAGCGCAGCAGCAGCAGGAGGAGCACGCCACAAGTGGCAAGCGCAGGTTCAAACAAGGCCTGTCCCTCACAGCAACAGAGCTCATGCAGCTGGAGCACCCTTGCAAGATGTCCAGCAGGGCTGTGAAGCAGCAGCAGCTGCCTCCACCTGCCTTTGTCCTGCTGGGCATCCCCATGTAAAGTGAAGAGAGCGAATTTATACGGATCCTGGACTCCAGGTAAAAGCGAAGTCATACCTTAATGCAGCGCTGAGAACAGCATGCCCCCAAGGTTGATAAACATACTGCGCCTGGCGCTGCTGTTGTGTGCTTGCGAGGCATGCGCCCCTTCTACTGCACATGCTTGAGCACTGCAGGCTGGAGTTATGTGGGTGTACGAGTGTGCGACATGATGTGACATATGATAGTGAAGGTTTCTGAGGGCAGAGCAGCTTGAGGGTTGGCCAAGGTGTGCACAGCAGGGTGATTAACACATCCTTGCGTCATTCAGGTCTGTTTGCGCATGCTGTTGAAAGTGGTATTGCACAAAGTGAAGCTGTGTGCTAGTTGGCAGCCCGGCTGTGCAGTGGTAGTGGCACGTTTGATGTGCAGCATGGCTGACAGGCTGTAAAACGCGGCTTGTTGGCACTGTCGTCGCCGCTAGTTGGAGCACTGATTGTGCAGTGTATGATCATGTGTTACAACACGATGTATGTGGTGCATGCCTGCGCAACCACCTGATGTACACACATATGTGTTTCAGTATGAAATCTGCCAGCCGGCACTGTTATTAAATGCTCCTTGTGCAGTGGCAGTGCAGAGATATCATACCATGCAAGGCGGCTTGCAGCCTGAAGGTGTGTTTCCACCATACTGTGGCAGCCCACATGTTTGTTGTGCGGGGTTGCTGCTGTTGCCACTGAGTGTTCATGAGGGCAAGTGTTCAGTATCTACACGCCAGGTTGGATGCGGGGCGCGAGCATGTTGGGGGATAGATGTTCATTGAGAGGTCATGAGTGGTGGGTCATGATTGCCTGTGCAGGAACATGTGCAGACTGCAACAGGCTGATTTGTACATGGGGTGTGACAACGGCTGTCGCATGCCATGGCCGCCTGCTGCCGGCCTGGCTGGCATAATAGTGAGCATACACGAAGCGTGCAGCAGGCGCGTATGTCTATGCCATGCGATGAGCACAGACTTCATCTGCGCCTCGCGGGCACAGTGCCGGCTGCTGCTTAGACCGTCGCGTGGTTTGGCACGTGTGGCTTGTTGACCATTGCGTGGTTTGGTGCAGGCGACTGGGTTGGACATTGCATGGTTTGGTAAAGGTGCCTGGGTTGACCATTGTGTGGTTTGGTCTCAGCACAGGTGCCTGGGTTTCAGTATTCTTGTTAGCCTAACACAGGGTGTAGCACAGGGTTCTTGTGACAGTACATTGTCAGAACGGCAGCTATATCGTTTTACAGGGCATATTGCTCCTCGTACTACGTTTTGTTCGACTTCATTGGTGCAAACTCAATCGCAGTGGATGCGTGCAAAGCCACATTGAGTGCATGCATGGCCATATTGATAGCATGCCATATTGGTTGCGCGCTTGGCCATACTGGATGACTCTTCCAGCTGTGCAGTGAACAGCCGCTGGACCAGCCTCTGTTGTTTTTCCGAGAGTCCGACCCGTAGTACGTGTCCTGTTGACAGTGTGGTGATTGCCACAGGTAGATAGTTCAGCGCTAGCAACCACCTGACATCATATTGTATCCTGGGGCACACCTTTAAAGCTGCTCCGGCTGCAAGCGCACGTAACAAACAAGGTGCATTCATCTGCAGTTTGGCCAGCATATGTTTGATTGTGCGTTGAGGTGGGCTGTGGCGCTTTGAGGTCCAGAAGCACCAAGTGTTGACGGTCTTGGCCTTTGCGTCACACTGGGGCTGGCTGGCTTATAACAGCAGAGCAGGATCTGGGTTGACAGCGGTGTTTGCATCCGTACTACAGCCCAGCATACTAGGAGACAGGACACCATGCTGATGTGAACTGGTGCAGCTGCTGCACTGACAGTATAGGAGCATCACATTGCCGCAAGGCAGCCTGCCTTGTAATTGTACTCGGCATCATGACCTATGAGGGTGCAGCAATTTGTTATCGCTGTTGCTGCCCCTCCGAGGATGTTATTCGTGTTGACAGCATCACATTGTGTTCTTCAGGCTGCTGCAAAGCAGCAACAGCAATCCTGGTGCATATGCGCATTCGCAGCTGTTTTCACGCAATTGACATTATCAGCTGCCGCTCTTATGTGGTTTGGCTGTCTATTCTTTGCCTGAGCAGCATCATGCTGCAGTTTCATTGTTACAGCAGACACATGATTTGCTGTTCATGTATGGAGCAGTGCTGTTCATCAGCCTATAGGCCCTAGTTGTGCAACCGTTGCACAACTTGTGCCGCACGATGCCATCAGTGCCAGCTCGCGCTTCACTGTCTGTCGCTGGTAGGCGGATGGGTGTACAATGTGCACTCGGGTGTTACGTGCAGACATCAGCATCAGGTGATGCTGCTGTCTTATACAGTCCAGTGTGCCAGAACTTGTGTGGCATTCAATGCAGTGCTTCAAGCACAAGTTGCCTTGTTTTCCACAGGTCGTAGTGCCAGCTGGCTGGTTGTACTGCAGTACGCACATTGCTGG